>VOMN01102349.1:0-14894 GCA_014899125.1 Orchestia grillus
CCGTGCGGCCCCCAACTCAACCAACATGTCACCACTTCCCCCTCACTGAGGGCTCGGTCTCGTGGCATCTCTTTCCTTTACCCAAAAGCACAAAGCAAGCGATGGATCGTACAGACTCGGGCCCGCCTCTGCCATTTGCAAGTAAAAATGCCGTCGCAATGGCCTTGAGCTCCTCTAAGAGCCCCAAGTCTGGATGCCCATCATGAATTATGCCCCGATTCTGCAGAGCGGTTTTCCATCCAACAAATCAAGAACTGTTCAAGAAATGGCGTCCTGGAAGTTGAGGACGCTCTTGTTATGCAAATATTATATTTTTGGGGCATTTTTATTTCCTTGAAACTTTTGAGATGTCGGAGAAGTCTTTTTTTATGCAGACATAAGTGTTTGCAGCGTGAAGAGAAGCTCTTACAAAAAAAAAGACCTCGGATAGAAGCGATTCCGAATAACACAACGCGTCTCATGGTAATGCAAATATGACAACACATCTCGTGAAAATTTGAGCAGAAAAAATGTGTTCATTGGTAACTGAAACATCAAAACGTATGACGTAGAAATTCCGTCGAAAGAATGTATGTTTGTTTTAAAACACACATTCCTTCGACGGAATTTCTTGAATTCTAATTCGAGCATTTTAAGGTAATTCAAATAAAACCATGAGTCTATTCTAAATTCAAATCTCACATCGCGTCAAGTGAAAATTTACGCAACTCTTTATGCCCCGCAGACATTCAAATTTTGTACCACGCGTCGTGGAAATTAGATATTCGAAGGAGGCAACATGCCTCAAAGTGCGAGGTGTTCTAGACAGATTCCGCAGCTGCAGGTGGTGCCGCCACCTCAGTCACGCCACAGCTGCAGGTGGTGCCGCCACCTCAGTCACGCCGCAGCTGCAAGTGGTGCCGCCAGCTCTGTCACGCCGCAAAAATAATATTTTAGTTTGCCCTCGGGGCTTCCCGAAAGGATTCTCCCGGTCAAGATGGAAAATGTTTCCTACTTTTTTGCAGCAGATTTTTAGTGTTCGTGAAACACGTTTTGGCGAAAAAACATTATTTTTTTGCTTACCCATCGTAAAGAAAATATGCTGATGTCCCCTTTGATAACGCCGATTAAGTTCTAGATTTTCCCTGTAAGCTTAAAGTATCTGGAAGCATGGATTCAGTATTCCAGCTCTATAATGCGCTCTGCGTTTCTTTCACGTCATTTCACTGAAATAAAGAACCACAAGATTTTTTCGAAAAGTTAGTTGCACCTGCTGTCTTCCAATTGCACCTGCTGGCTTCCCATTGCACCTGATGGCTTCCCATTGCACCTGCTGGCTTCCTTTTGCACCTGCTGGCTTCCCATTGCGCCTGCTGGATCCCTTTGCACCTGCTGGTATCCCATTGCACCTGCTGGTATCCCATTACACCTGCTGGCTTTCTATTGCACCTGCTGGCTTCCCTTCGCACCTGCTGGCTTCCATTGCACCTGCTGGCTTGTCATTGCACCTGCTGGGTTTCCTTATTTCTCGATTTAATTCCTTCCGTAGGAATTGCACGGAAGAGACTGCACGCTCAGCTCACCGATCTCCTAATATTAGAGTCGCAGAGCAAGCAAAATTAATCGAATGCGTACGACGGTTTATTTTCCTTCTTTTCCATCACGACCATTTGATTGCAAAGCACAAGTCTCACTCGTAATCACGTCATTAATTTAGATGGATTAATTATTCCCGTTTAAGCAGGATTGATGTCACAGCTTTTAGAATATAGTTCGAGTAATCCCAGTGCCCATTCACCCTCCCCGATGTGCATTTCACTTATTTAGAGTTTTCGCGCCTATAGACAGTTGAATATCGGTAGGACTTGGGCCATTGAATCCTTTCTAAGTTTTGCAATACAATTTGTGAAATGAAAAGTAATTGCGGGATATACGACACATTTCACTAATTGCCATCCAGTAAACATTGTCACAGTTCAAAGCCACGTTTTGAGTGGATTAGTCTTTGGTACATTTTCGAAAAGTTGACGGAAATGGTGCTAAGGTCTCTCCGGTCTCCGGTCAGACGTTCAGGTCTGTGCTATGGTGAAGTCATGCGTGCCTACATCGGTACTGGATAGTGAAAATGAAGTTTCACAAATAACCATTGAGATGCGAAACATCCAGTTTTTGCGAATTTCGAAACAATGATTCCTTGCTTCTGCGAAGAAAAATCGAATATTCCGAAATCAGTGACTCACAAAGTATATAGCATTTAATTTTTAATTAGTAAAATTACAGCCTTAAAATTAAAACTTGGAAGTCTTTGTGGAACTTTTAATTGGGATTTGTAAGACTACAGTCTAATAATTACGTGTGAAAGTCGCGTTAAAACTTCGGATCGTGATTTAAAATTCGTTCCTAAGCACGAAAAGAGAAGCGTGAGCTCAACGTCGTGTGATATTCGTGCTTATCTTTTAATGTAATAATTGTAGCGCAAAGACGGCTTATCGTAACCTAGATTCTTTTATACATAGGATAAAGTGCAAGAATGATAACAAAATTCGAACCTATTTCGAATTCTAAAATGGGAAAAGATAGAACAATAAAAATAGTTGATTCCGAGATCAGTCAAATACAGGAATGGGTCACATCGGTTTATCAATCAACCACAACTTTAAAAATGGGTGTGGATGTCACGTCGAGACTCCAGTTGTGATGCTTAGTTCACTAACCTATCGCTGAGCGCGATGTGTGAAGGAAAAACTGTTTTGTTTAGGTCTTGTGGATGCAACGCGAGCTCTGGTGTTCATGTGTGTCAGGGGAATGTGTGTTAGGGGAATGTGTTAGGGGAATGAGTGTTAATGGAATGTGTGTTAGGGGAATGTGTGTAAGTGGAATATGAGATATGAGCACCGCAGCGTACTCGCACGCTGCAGCCCCCGTCTGTCCCGGACGTCGTCCCTGAGCTACGGCAATTTAGGTCAGTCTCCAAAGAAGTATTGCAGTTTTGTCACATGGAGGAGTATTCGTCGCACACCCCACATGAATTGCTGAAATTTCAGTTTCATTATTTCCAAATGTGAATTCACAACGCATGTTCGAGTGTAACGTTGTTTTGGCGAACTAAAACAAAAAAGGAAAAATGCATTCACTAAATTTTAACTGAAAGACGACAACAACCAAGAAGAAGGAACATTTTTTTGTAAAAATGTTATTTTCAACTTCTATTGGAAAAATACCTTGAAAGGATTAATGAGTTAGAGCAAGGAACTTAATTCCAAAGTCTTGCGTATTTGCGTCGTTTATGAAGTTCGTTGTGCACGCTGTGCATCAAAATTTGGTGGCTCCACAACTGTGCCCTCACTGGCCGCGTGGGGCAGGCTTCGCTACGAGCCCCCGTCTTGTCTCGCTACAATCCATGCAGCATTCTGCTCTCTCTTATAAAATTGCGAGTACTGCATTTGGGTAGGTTTTACGGTGTCAATGCATCAAACCGCTTTTGGAATCCATCTTTTTAGCGATTAATTTTGAACAATCAACCTTCACTTAAAGCCGCTATTTAAACACCTGTTTTAAAATTCTGAGATAAACTTTTCCAGGAGAAATTAATATCATACCTGATACTTAGTATTCTATCAGTATTTCTTTCATGAGATTGTTATTACGACCTTTCATGTTTAAAATTCTTATTTTATGAAAAACGTTATCTTTGATTTTCACATTCGTATTTAACATCTCTGAAAAAGCTTTTTCCTTTTGTTTCTTTTCACGGTGAAATTCGTTGAGGAACTGAACGTTCATATGTACATTCCATAGAACACCGTGAAACGATATTCCCTAATGGGCAGAGAGAACAACATCCTCGTATTGCACGGGCCAACCAAACGGGATGGCGGGCCGTCTTCGTGATTGAGCAATCGGTCTGCCCTCGGGCCAAATTGAACGGTAAAGCTATGGAACACCACCCATCAATTTCTACGTATTCACGCGCGGGTCTTGCTCCGAAAAAGCAGCTGCTTCTCGGGTCCCTTGTTTTCAAGACCATAAATATCGGCGTTCATGTGAGTTCCAATGTTGACATTCTGCTGCCAACCATTAGTCTGGACGGCAGTTTGCATACAGATGCTCCCTTCCGGCTCCTTGTTTTCTGAAAGCAGCTAGGGCCAATCTGCAGAACACGGCCCTGAGGGGAATGCGTGGTCTGTTCTCGTGAACGGAGGTACGGGAACTCCGTAGATTTTACATCATTCGCAATTGTAGCAATTAGCCCTGTATGCCACAGTATGCCACGATGAGGATGGCAATTCCAACATGCTATCAGGCAAATATTAAAATTTAAAACATTCTGAGTGTTCTGTGGAAGTGCTTATTGGGTTCGAGACCTATTAAGATTAATGAAGCTCGCAGGAGAAAAAATTCAAAAATAATGTTCAACGCTTTTCCGATTATTCAAGAAATTCGTTTCCGCTTTTGGGACGGTCATTCTCATCATACCAAGATGCTCAAGCTGGCTGAATCGGGAGATTTATCTTAAAAAAAATTTAGTACGATGAACAATTTTCATGTAATTATTTAAGAATTTAAAACTTTTTCAGCAACTTCCAATATCATATAAACGGGCGACCATGTCTCTTAAGGGAGCATAAGATGGGCGAGAAACAATAGGGTTATGTTATTTTTCGTGGTTTGTTCGGCGTTATGAAGGCTGGTGTCGCCAGGGGGGCATTCTTAGGTTACCTCAGCTTTAGTTAGTCCTTCGGGACTTCTATCTTTCATGGTCACTTTGCTTTTCTCCAGTTTCTCGCCTTCTTCGCTGATTCTTTTTCGTCTTTTCTTCCTCTTTCTTCTTAACTTGCTGTTTCTATATGTAAGGAATCTTGTGTGGTGACACACCTGTGCATTGATTCTACGTTACCTAAATTCTATACCAAATGATCCCTTCTTTTTGCTCTCTTTGGATCACATTCCATGTGAGTAGTGAGCTTTAAACTAATTAATTCCACTTTATAATAATAGCCCTGTGTTGCTTGCTTGGTCCTACCGTCCGTCCGTCCGTCCGTCTATCTGTCCGTCCTAAGCTAATAGCGAGACAGTCTGCTAAATACTGAAAAAACTGAAAATACCATTGTTTCATTTCATGCCCATGTCAGAGTTACCGTAAATAAGATGCCGTCTTAAGAAATTTGTACCATTTTCCCGCCATTTTTGGCGGGGCGCATCTACTAGTAATAATAACAACAGACGACCGAGTAAGATCACTACTATTGCACAGGACTCCTATTTTCACAGGGGCGAAATTTGTTGAGGCGCACACTTAAGCTCAATAACTCATGCGTTCAATAACGGGAAAACTTAACAATATTAAGTCACTTATGAGGACTCGGCGGCGCCTTTACAAATGGAAGAGATACGTCGAAGCTAACACAATTTAGGCACCGAACCTTCGGGTTTTCTAAAATTCAATCAATAAGAACTTTCCGACAATAAATCACTGAAGTTTACAACCGAACTCGAGCGCGATAGAAGCTCACTTCCTTGAGCTACCATCACTCTTGCAGCCCCTAACGCCTGCTCTTTTTAAGCTCGAGCTAAATTCCCGATGGTGGAAGTTTTCGTGTGAAGTTCCTTCTCGATAGGTGAACTACTAATGGGTTTTTCATAGGAGCCCGTAGCGAGACCAGCGCTCCATTCATAGGCCTCGTAAATGGCCGTCAATACATGCAGGCTGGGTAGAGACACGTGAATCGTGAGGCCGATGGTGAAGCTGATTTGTGTGTGGGTATAGACGAGCATGCCTTCCAAAATGGCAGTGGTGCCCACGTGAAATACCATTATTTTCTGTATCACGGATACGGACTCTGACACAGTCTTGCTGATTAGGAATCTGGAACCGAGTATATGAACTGGTCAACACTGTAATGGGCTCATTTTTTGAAAATCTTCCAACAAACAAAAAATAAATCAGGCTCTAATTGCACCCTGTCATACTGCGACGTGTGGCACATATGGTGCAGGGGTTCATCTAACTTAACCTGACCGCTAGCATATATGAATACAAACTTTTAAGCTTTCATTAAATATGTGTTCATTACCCGAACATGCTAGTTTAGATTAGAAGGAAAATTAACAGGGCAATCAAATTAGTGAGAATAAAATCCTTCATTTACTAATTCATAAGAGGTATTTGTCGAGATGACATTTTTCGTGTGTGGAGAATCGCAGTTCAGGTAAATGGTTAGATAATAAAAAGTATGGAAGTGTAAGCAACACTACAAAATAGCACGCCAGGAGCCTCCTTAAATAAAAAATAAAAAATTTCCACAGATTTTGTGCGTAATTTTTCCTATGTTATTACAATGAAAATCCCATGAACACATTTGTGGAGAATTTTATACACTTAGTTATATAACTATAGCCCAGTGTTGCTTGCTTGGTTGATTGACTGGTTTTTCCGTCCGTCCGTCTGTGTATCACGCTCTTCAGGGTTTAGATAGGAGAAAATTCCCAGGTCCGTGTTACTGAACTAAGGGTGAGACTGTCAGATAAGGCAGTCCGTATCAGTGATACTGAAAATAGCATTATTTCATGACAAAGTTACCGTGAATAAGAGGGCATCTCAAGAAGTTAACGTCATTTGTGCCGCCATTATTTATGAAGGTCGTCCACTAGTGTTATAGAGTTTACATAAACATGTGAATTGTTTTTGGGTTGTGATGTGAATTGTTCTCAAATTTCGGTTGATTTTTCTAAAGTCCATGCGATGAGAACCAGTGGCTGTCCTGGACAGGCAAAAATATACGAAAACTCGGAAATTTTTGGAGTCATTCTCCTCGGGGGCATTAGGTGCTAGTGCCTCCGACCGGTCCCTGAACGTCTGTAGCCCCAATGTGGTCCAGTAATACAGAAAATTCTCAATAAACATGTTTGGTTTTCCCTGTGGTGCGAATTTTTTTTGGCAAATTTCTCCTACTCGGGCTGAGGACCAACGTGACCTTGCTTGAAAGCTCGGTATATTTTTTTGACGGGGAGTGTAAATCTCAGAAGAAATTGAAAATTAAATTTCCTATCAACTATAGATTACAAATATCGTACCCGATGATTCGTGCATCTGAACTTTAATCAACTCATCAATAAATAGTCCAATTTTCATTTAGTTTTGCATATATACTGGAAACTAAATCTTAGTAGATCATTCGGACCAGAAATAAATCATTAAGGAAAAATTTATTGCAGTTACTGAAATGAATATTGTTCCTTGAACAAGACGACTGTAAATCAAGGGATGCCATAAACCGAACCAAAAACGTTACTTTGTCACTTTTTTGCTATATTCGTCAGTGTTTCCAGTAGAAAAAATATAGCGGTACTTTTCATATAATTAATGGATGAAACACCAACTGCCATTATCCCCTGCTACCGTAGTTTTTTTCGGCATAATTGCCATAAGGCGTTCACACGACTACGCGCCTTGCATTTTTGGGTTAAATTTAAATTAAATGCACACGAAAACATTACTAATCTGCCATTAGTTTTATCGTATCTGTCATGGCACGAATTCCCTGAGCTCTGTGAGGTTCTCTCGAATATCTCGAAGAAACGAATCTGGTCTCTGGAAATGTACAACAGCTCAAACTATTCTGAAGATGTAGCTTTTTTAAGTCTTCCTGAAAAAAATATGCCATAATATAATACCCCTAGTTCGTTTACTTATTTTTTACTTTCATTTGTGAGTGTGACTATTTATTGATGGGAAATTCAATTTAAATTTCTTCTAAGATTTATATTAAAGAAAAGACCGAATTTTAGATAACTTCACGTTGGTCTTTATTTAAAAACCTATAGCAATCATTATACATCATCGGACCTATACCCTCAAAAATGGTATCACACATACGAACGGACACATCTAATGAGAATTTGTTCCATTACAGGGACACTCTGGGGCGGCACATCCCAGGAACGGGTGGGGGCATTCTCGCCCCCTCCCCTACCCGTGTTTTACTGTAGAATCACAACAAATTTTTGGGCCTTCATATTTTTTTGTTTATCTAGGACGGTCAATTGTTCGGGGGCATTTGATACGCCAGTCATGTTCTATGTTGGTAATTTTTTTACAAATTAATTAACCCTTCGGTTGATGGGTTGATCAATTTATCATTTATTTACGGACTCAGGAATCAGGTGAAAATTCCCGGGTCCAGATTCTCGGGTTCGTGTTCCTAATCGATGAAATGGTGCCAGAGAAGGCAGTCCATACCAATGCTGCAGAAAATTACTTTATTTCACGAGAAACTTGGCATTTTTGCCAACATGGATACGCTGGTCCTTCTCCAATTCTCCTCAAAGGTGTAACCTGGGAATCCAATACTTCAGGAAATGTTCCTTACATCTCCAATGCTTGAAGTTCGCACTGAAGAAGTTAAGCAAACATTTCTTCAATGTCCTGTCCTTCACGTCAATACAATTTCTTGATGGCAACACGTTTGACCGCCGCACTCCGCGACGGCAGCTGTAATGTTAAAATTTTGAGATGCCGAAGGCAGAAAATAATGAATGCTGGACCGCGCGGTAATTCTTGCGCCTATTGCTCTAAGGAGTGTGGAGACGCAAAGGATGTAGAAACAGGATTTCTTTTTTCCGGAAGAACTTTCTTGTAATTCGCTGATATCCTTACCAGGGAAAAATATCAGGATACGCTAACAAAAACTAAAGCAGACGACTTGACCCCTTCGCGTGTCCTCCTGATATTCCCGTCGCTGAGGTCGTTGCATTCACACGGTTTCCATTATTGCACAGACCGTGTGAATGCACCGCCGGCCAGCTCTAGGAAATTTCCTCGATGAACTAACATTGAGCTGAATTTGAATGGGCGTATTACACTCCGCTAATCGAATCTTAATAGACGCAAAAATCAAAGCAAGCTCTGTGGGCTCTACGGTGCAATGCACAGTGCGCTTGCCTTCTATTGAGAAGATACCAGGTCCGGCCCCAGTCTTACGATAAGCTGTTTTTTGTGTGGTAACTGCTTTTCTAGGGAGAGAAAGACCCCTCCCTCACCTTCCTCACTGCCCTCAGGTGCCACGTCAGTGATTACAGTGAGGTCAGAGTCCAATATCTTCATATCAACTCTATTCGAATAGTTTCTATTCACTCCTCTCACTGCTGAGATTGCAGAGGTAGATGCAGGGGTGAAATTTGAGTAACAAGGATACTATTTCCTTTCTATTCATATCAGTGTCTCGCCAGGAGCGGAATTCATCAGCAGCATCCGAGGAGCGGTTGCCAGTGGCACGGAATGTGTTACCCCAACATGCCCCAGTTCCCATTTTAACTTTTTCCACCATAATTTTGGCTGCCCAAGCATTTTTATCAATTCTATGCGTTTATCGATGGGGCTGCGAAAAAGTTAACTAGGTTCCCCTCGCTCACGATGACCAGCGATACCGACTCCTGTGCCCAGTGTCTCGAACGCGCTCAACGCTCTTAAATGGGCCGAGTTAGGCGAGTTCAACTGAGCAGCTCGTTCCAAGTACGAGCGAACAAACTCGCCCTTCAATTTTACGATTTTATCGTTTTAATAGCATATTGATTTTTTTAGGATGAATTGGTTTAGAGGATGTTTTAATTCGAATCCTTGAATCCAAATTTGTGTATCCATTAGACGTGGTTCCAATTGAAATTGTCTCAATTAGAAGCTTTACCTTCATACGTAGGGTGGGGCAGAAAGGATAAACATTATTAAATACCTCAAAGTATCTTATTACGCGAATCAACTCTAACACCAAATTAGATTTGTGTATACGATACAGAACATGAGAACATGACTACCTACGTCGGTACGGACTATTTTTGACGGTCGTGACTGAATTTACGCACTCTACGCCTCGCGCTGCATCAACCCTCTGGGTGCTAACAAGATACGTGAGTCCCCTTTTAAATCATATATATTATGGAAAAATTAAGAGTTCTATCTGGACACATGTCTCTTTTCAAATGGTTCATAATTAGAATAATCTTTTCATGAAATTTTTTTAACACGATTATGTTGCCTGTACGTAAGAAGAAGTGCATTAATATATTTTCTATTACATGTAACTTCATTTAGGGCATGATGGGTCAGTGGAGCGCACACGGCAGTCGAGACGTGCCCTGAAGACCAGTGCTCCGTGCCTGTCCCTCGTCTCCGATGCGGACGGAAATGCTGACCAGCGCCCGTACTCAAGAACAGCTGACGTCAGTCGCAAGTCAATCGTAGGTCTGGTTCGATGCATGCGAGGCGTTCGGGAATTTGTGATATTTGGTGAACTTTAAAATTAGTGATGCAGGCCGCAAATTCGAAAATTGTTATCCGTAGGACCCGAGAATCACGGCGCTCTACAGTGTTTCAGTTTCAGAGCTAATTTGTAAAAATTATGTGTTCCTGAATGTCATGGATTGACTTTAAAAATGCAGCCTCGAAAACATTATGGTAATTTTCCTATAGAGATTATTTAACAGTATGTCGGAGAAATATTTTCCCCAGGCGATTGCTTGTTTTTTATGGAGT
This sequence comes from Orchestia grillus, assembly GCA_014899125.1. NCBI lineage: Eukaryota > Metazoa > Arthropoda > Malacostraca > Amphipoda > Talitridae > Orchestia > Orchestia grillus. The sequence goes on from VOMN01102349.1 coordinate 10,508, forward strand.
AATTAAATTTTTGGGTAATTTTCCTCTCAACTTGTAAGCTAGACCGTCGCCCGTTGATGCCTTTTACGGCAATTCTGTCAACTATTCAACACCATTTCAACAGAACTGCATTCGTTTTGACCCACATATCGTGACGAAATTATTTGGTCTTGTAGGTCCAATCGACCACATTAATATTCCTCCTCGGCTCTAAGCGATATGAAGTCCCATTTCCTAGTTTTTCCCCAAGCAAACGGGACAATATCAAGCAGGTGCCTGCCACGCGACAAACAATGCATCGCATTAGCGTCCGATGCGTCGCATTAACGTCCAATGCGCGGACGACGCCTGGATCGTATCATGGCCGTCACCGCCTCTCGCAGAGCCGAGTTTTCGTCGTCCAATTCGGTCTTAACTTTGAAATCGTTTCGGCCGAACTCTACGGGACCTCGCCGCCCCAAACTTGTTCCAAGTCGGCCAAAAGAAACGGGTCTGAAATTTGGCTGGGAAGTGTCACTAGCACCCGGAATGAATATTCCAAGTTAGCCAGCGGCAGTGGAACTAAAGGCACATAATGCCGCAAAGTTATTCTTCGTTCTGATTTGACTTTCACTGAACTTTTCGATGCGAGAAAGAAGGGAAATCCTTGGAAGATGTACATTTTCTTTCTTTTGTTCGACGGAAATTTCTGAGACTGAATGAAAATGAAGGAATGTGCCCCTCATCGTCAGTACCCTTTAAGCTGGTAGCAGGTATAATCATGAGCGGGTTTTTCAGAAATTGGAAAATGTTCAATTTTCCAAGCAGCCCTAAATTTAAAAATCTGAAAATTAAAAACCGTGATATTTTCTTCACCGAAATAGTCTTTGTAAGAAAAAGTAATTTAAAAAAGTAAAAGACTCCCAGCCACCTAGCTTCCGATATCTTGTGACAACGTATAGGCGGATGATATCTCGTTTCTTCTACTCGATTTTTTGAACCCACCGCACAGCATGAGCAAGAAGGAGAGCTTCAGCACTTACGGGGGTCATCCGCCGCACTTGAAAGCAGCGCGTTTCTTCAGAGTGCATTTTCTTCATGCTGACAGAGGCAAAAATTGGCAAATTGGGCCCTTGTGGAAGCCATACTTGTGTTTCCGAAATTTGTCTGTCTATCGGGATTACCTGAACACGTGGGACGAAACGAACTTCAAGGCTTGGAAAATACATCCAGAAAGCGAAAAATTCTATTTCCACTCCTTGGAAACTCTAAAAGCTATATTCTGACTATGATCAAAACTCTCATAAGTTAATGGAAATATCCCCAATGTTCGTGTCATTAGGTTAGACTTAATCCTTTGAGTGAGGCTTAAAAACCGCAAGGAGGTAATTTTTGAGGAATTGATTACTGCCTAAGGACTTGCTCGCACCTCAGGGCCGACTGGGTCCCGGTGAGGGCCCGAGCTGCCGGTCGCCGCATGCTCGCACTGGGCAGTGAAGTAACTGCAGCGGCCTTTGAATGTAAGCCTCTTCGGCGAGCCTGATTCTTGAGAACACAATGAAGAGTGACGATGGTTTGAGCTTTGTGTCAAAATGCTGAACAGTTCCAAGGCAAAATGCTGAACAGTGATATAGCTGAACAGTTCCAAAGTATGGTAGTCAAATTGCGACAGATGAATTACGGTTGCCCTCTTTAACTGTGGTTGCCCTGTTGTGATTTGACTGTGGTTGCCCAGTTGTAATGATTTGACTGTGGTTGCCCAGTTGTAATGATTTGACTGTGGTGGCCAGCTGGCGTTACCGAACTGTTTTGGTCCAACTTCTAATAAATGTAGTTGCAAAATTGCGCAGTTGCCAAAGTTCGGTTTATCGATTGTAATTTTCACTTTGCGGTCCTCTAGTTCTGGGGTGGCCCGATGATTGTAGCTCATAATCGTGTAGTTGTATAACTGTGGAGTAGAGATACGCAACCAAATTGTAGCGTGAAGAGCTGGGGTTGTGTTACAGAATTGGTCTATGGGGCGCAAGCGTGTTCGAGTCAATGTTATGGTTTTGGGGAACGAATTCGGAACCTGTAGCCCGTAGCCCTTTTGCTTTATTGATAGGATTGCTACTCTAGGATCAGTGCTTCATACGTGAGCTTGCACAATATTTCCATATATTAGAATATATTTTAAAATCTCTTTTTTTTTTGTTCTGTTCGATTTAAAATGTATTTTGTTCTCAGATCCACGTAATTGTACCTAATAACCACCTATTTATGTCTATTTTACACTTCTACCCTATCGTGCCCCATCACCTTGCTTCCCCTCGCACTTTCTTGCCCATCCCCTCACCCCTACTGTACCAGCTCTACCTCTCTAATTCAATTCCCCAATCACCTTCCCCCCTGCCCTAGCCCGTCTCAAAACTGAGTCCAATTCAGCCCCCGTCGACCTCTTGCCAGGCTTTTATCTTTATCGCCTCGATTGTACGGCCCCCGACGCCCTCGCTGGCCGTGGCGCTCTCCAATCATCGTTTCCACCCCGCAGCCCAAAAGTGGCCAGTTTTGCCGGGCATGTGGCGCCAATCTCCTGATAATCAAACGCCTGTGACCCGCTGCCTCACTTAATTGCTTCTTCGACTTCGAATGACTTGCACCACTGGCCCGATAATCTACTGCGGTCAGGCGAGCGACTGGCGCTCGTGACGGGCTGGAATTGAAATGAGGCAGTGGCTGAAATGGTTGACTGGAATTGAAATGAGGCAGTGACTGAAATGGTGGACTGGAATTGAAATAAGGCAGTGGCTGAAATGGTTGACTAAAATTAAAATAAAGACGTGGGTAAAATAGTTGGCTGGAATTAAAATGAGGAAGTGACTGAAATGGTCGATAGTTATTAAGAATAGTAAGTGGCTAAAACGGTCGACTGTAATTACGGGAGGACACAACTGGAAATTTCAGTTTCATTATTTTACATCCAAACTAGATCTAGATACATATACATATTGGTTCTAGAACACAGTGATTCGCAACGAAAAAAATTGAATACCTTTTCTCGTTGCTGTGAAGACATCAGCCATATTTGCAATGAAGAAACTTTTTTTTTAAATATCGACGGCGTAAATTTTCGTCGGAGACAAAAACATGTAACATCAAAGGAAATCAAATTGAAATCAAACTAGTAGTGGTTTTTACTTATTTTTTATAGCCCAATATTTGAGTATTTTACTCATTTGTCTCATCTGCAAGCCCAGTTTGCCGTCCCAAATGACAGGTCACTTATTCCCTCAAAACCGCGTAAAATAAAATCTCATTCTTGAAACTGTCAAAAAAGGAGCTATGGACTGTCGAATTCATCACTGAACGCTAGAAAAACAAAATTATCACAAAAGCTTTAATAGTTTTTGCATGGTTAATTTTTACGACACTCACTCAGGGTGGGAAACAAATTTCGTTTACCACCAAGACCAGAGCGACGAAATGATGATAGCGTCATGAAGGAGACTTCATTTTGGGGGTTAATGACGTGTTCAAACGGGTTTTGGGCGAGAGCGCTGCAAAAATATACATAGCACACGTATGAAATGGAAAGGCTGACGATGCTTTCGAAAATTTTATTTGCTTAACCCAAATCGATGTTCTTGAGCAGCGTCCCTCTCCTGCCACGAGGGCGCGGCTGGAGTACGGCGTCTGGAGTGGACTGCGAGTTCGCGTTGGTAATCCCGCGAGTTCGCGTTGGTAATCCCGCGAGTTCGCGTTGGTAACCCCGCGAGTTCGCGTTGGTAACCCCGCGAGTTCGCGTTGGTAATCCCGCTGTACAACTGAGTTGTTTTTTCAAATACTTATTACTCCTAACTAATGGCCGTAGAAACCTCTATATGGTCTCGTTTTCACTGCCATTCAATATACTTTCATCATGTTTACACTTTGGCCATTATGTGCACCATATTGGTACTTACATCACTTTGCATTTATAAGTATAGTTCAAGACCTAATGATTGATAAGTGAGAGTCGTTCTTTACCGTTGTGCGAGAGAAATTCTTATAATAATTTATGTTTTTCGTTAATAAAAGTAGTATACGTGCAACATAAAAAAGAAAAAATGAAGATGATAGACTTTTTTAAACCAAAGTTTTTGCTATTTACTTCAACACAAGAACATACTGTTTCCATTATAACCAATAACCACCGTTGTTATCGAGGTACTTTCGACATCGGACTCTCGTTCCTAGTATTTATTTTCTAATAGTTCCGGGATGGTTTCGAAGTTCATTAACATTTTGCCTGATGGGAAAGATTTGAATGTCGGCCATTCTGCCGCGTGCCCAACTGCAATGACACGAGTCCCAAAAACTTCTGTTCGGGGGTTCTTCACGCGAATATTCCTTTGACATGGAGCTCCGTCTTGCATCCACCACACTCGGTCGTATCTTTGCCCGCAACCAG
>VOMN01102355.1:0-12051 GCA_014899125.1 Orchestia grillus
TCCTCGCACCTGTGTCTACGAGAGGAGACTCCTCGCACCTGTGTCTACCTCCTCGTACCTGTGTCTACGAGGAGAGATCCCTCGCACCTGGTGACCGTGACGTATGAGGTCCCCCTGTCGAATCATCACTACAACTGACCGGCACCGTCAAAAGCCACCTAGTGTTAGAGTGATAAATTGAAGCGACCATATCTTGGTGAAGTTACCTTTTTCATCACGCGGCAAACTAGTGTTATTTTGTTGCAGAACCCGATAGCACAAACCAAATCAATCTATTTGTCTTGAATTAATTCGATAGTAATCGCAATTTTTTCTCGGCAAAAGTAGCTGCTTAATCGATGCGAAGGAACTGTGCTGAGAGCGATGACTTCAGCCCCTTGAATATTCTAATGGAAGCTTCTGCCCTAAAGCTCACAGCTGGAGCTGCAAAAGTAAGACCCGAGTCAGTTTTATGGCCCTCTCAAATATTCACGATTAGACATCGAACTATCGGACAGTAAAACAACTTTCAAACAATACCGAAACATTTGCGGTCGAAGCACCATTTGTTACGTAATGCCGGAAACCTTGGTAGCAGCTTTTTGCCTCAACGAAAAATGTATTTTGTTGTCTATTCGGCAAGGAGTTTCTCAATCTAAACGCGGAGTCAAAATTTATAAAACTTTATAAATAACTAGAATCATGCACGATGCAGTAAATTGTATTTAGAAATCAAGTACATAATTCATCCTTCGCTGTATATTTATACTACGGCATTTGTTTCTATTTACACCTGTGATTCCGTTTCATCTACATATGTAGTTTCCCCAGTTACTGCTTTTGCTTCGGGAACCAACCATCAATAGTAAAATCTTCCACGTGAAAGTCCCCTGTAAACAAAGTTAGCAGACAGTTGAAGCATGGAAACTTAATTGGATATAAACTCTATTTGTTTGCTGGGTCGCAATTCGCTACGCCCTCATCAAATTATGACCTCCGAGGGCACCAGAGCGAAGCCCTTATGTACATCTTCACATCGAGCTCTCTGAGGAATCTCTTCAACCAAGCGAGCGAGACTCTCAGAATATGCTTCAACTTGAATAACAACACAGAGTTTCATTACAATTACGAACAAGTCTGAGACACGTTACATTTGGCCTGATATGCACACATAGTAGTCACACAAGTTAGATGTCATGCAGCTCACATGTGAAAATTACAACTGCTGGAACGTCTTAAGCCTATTAATAAAAGCTCAAAGTAATACCAAGCGCACTCTGCAATGGAGGATTTAGTCAATAAACACATAGAATGCTCGTGCTGCCTCATCGGGTCGTCAGACAAACGTGTACGATCAGTACGACTGGGGAAATTGACGCAGCTCCCAAAAATGCTTTGACAAAGTTCTATTTCCACTTGAAATTACTCTGTGTTCATTTTCAATGCACTGCCTGGCATGGAGAGCAACATAAAATTTCGGTTAATGTGGTCAAACAAATTGTTATTTAAAAAAACTGCCACAACCATACACAGATGTTTGATACTGAAGCGTTAGTACCACAGTAGTTATACTTTTTAGCAGCTCAGGTTGAATTTTGGCAAAATAAATTCTAATCTGTCTTTCTCAACCATTTGCTATTGCAAAGCTCGCCAAACCCCTACTCTTTAAGCATTAAGCATGTTTTAGCGCTCATTTTCTATTTGCACGTTCAAATGAAAGTCATTATCAGAGGATAAAACACGATTAAATTTTCCCCTCCCAGAACTGCATGAATGAACAAACATGATGGTATAAATATACAGGCCTGAGCCTACACGTTTATCAATTGCACTTTCACTTGAAAATAGAAGACAGTTCAGCATGAGCTCATGATTCATTTCTACCAGAATGCACTGCTGTTACAAGGCTCAAAAATAGATTTTGCAGCAATGATCTCCATTTTCTCATTACCCAGCAAAATGTGGCGTAGTGTACTTATGATAAAAGACTGCGTAACTTTATCCGCAGCCTCATTTTCTATCTTTTATCAAAATCACCATAAAGAATCCTTGGCGGAGACATATCTGCACTCTAAGAACATAAGTCTATAACCAATAAATGTGAGTCAATAAAAGCAGTCCGCTTTTCCTAGCAATGAATGCCCTCAGAATGCCTTGTGCGATGACTGAATTCATAGATCTTTATATTTATGGTCCAGACATCCAACCCCAGAGGGGGTAGCATTTCGACCTGAAACGTAGAAACTATATTATTTCATCTCATACGTTCATACATACATACATTCATATATATAGACAAATACAGTATGTTTATCCATACATACAGTATATACATACCTGTCCATGAGTGAGGCTCAATTTTCATTGCTAAAACACAGGGTCGTTAAACTCAGAGTTGTGAACGGCAAACGACCTTGACACTTTGCGACGGCGTGCAGAAGTAAAACTGATAAATAAAGTAACACCGCGCCGTCCTTCTCTGCATGTGTTGCCAGCCTCCGGTGCGAGTCAGACGCTAAGACACTAATAAGTGACGGAATAAAAAAGTCTCATCAAAACACAGGGCTGATTCATGGGTACTGCCATTGGTTGGTCTACAGGATGACGCCAGATCTCAGAACTGCTCATCATAATCCCTCTAAATCAAAAACTCCTGATGAAATTATTTAAGATGATCTACATTTTTTCCTCAATTCTAAACCTTGACGCACAAACAGCATCGACAAGGTTGCATTCTCAGTACCAAGTCGGATTGGTTTCCGATATTATTGATATTTTTCATTCAGCGTGAATGAACAGATCTTTCGACTCCTTTGTCAGGTTTCAAACTTAATAGGCGATCAACGTGAAATCATGCTAAAAATTATTGTTAAAAAAAGCTAGATAATAAAAAAATAAAATGAGTGATCAGAAGTAAAGGTCAAAAAAGTAAAACGTAATGTTAACGCCGTGCCAACTGGTTCGTGGTAGCTGAAACCTACATACGTCTTAACAAACCTACATATATACGTCTTCTCTAAAGGTGGCATACGACTTGGTTAAAGACCTAGAATGGTCTCTTACCACGCTCCTGATGCTTGCCGGTCGATTCCTCGGTGCTCAATTAAAAATGAATTCCAATTCATTCATCAGCTACAGAGTCAAACTTTAGAATACAATTTCCGTAACTACGGTATAATTGTTCTGGAATTTCAAAAATGAAATTAAGTACGAGCAAACAATTCAGACACCTATGTATTTTCGGCCTAATAATCAAATCTCAGGGTTTAGATCATCATTGATATATTTAAAAGTAACTAATATGATAAAAATAGAAGGGAAATTCATCTAAATTGTAGTTCTATTACAATCATGGAGAACTAACATCAACATTTAAAAGTAAAAACAACTTGTCAATTGCTACTTCTCACTCTAAGTGAGAAGTCAACTATGGAGCAAAATTAACTTTCTAGATTAAGAATGCAGCGGAACGCAACTGCTTAATGAGTTACAGCCGTTTAAAGTAGAACATTTCGTTCGCCTAATGAGTTACAGTCGCTTAGAGTGGAACATTTCGTTCGCTTAATGAGTTACAACCGTTTAAAGTAGAACATTTCGTTCGCTTTTAATGAATTACAGTCGTTTAAAGTGGAACATTTCGTTCGCTTAATGAGTTACAGCCGTTTAAAGTGGAACATTTTGTTTGCTTAATGAGTTACAGTCGTTTAAAGTGGAACATTTCGTTTGATTAATGAGTTACAGTCGCTTAGAGTGGAACATTTCGTTTGCTTAATGAGTTACAGTCGTTTAGAGTGGAACATCTCGTTTGCTTAATGAGTTACAGTCGTTTAGAGTGGAACATTTCGTTGTTAAATATGTGCTTCACAATGCTCCGCCGTCTCGAGGGGCTGCTACAGCGCTGTCGATTACAGTTTACCTATGGCGACGCGACTGCTAGAAATTGACTGCTAAATACTGAGAAGCTCAAGCACTTGATTTTTATTGCATGCTCTATCGTGGAAGTAACCTTGTTCTTTTTGAACGGAGATCATTTTGGAGTTTCTGTATGGGGTCGCTATTGGATTTTTACTTTTCAGCAACAGTAATGGTCTTCCACTTCCTGTGAATATCGTCAAACGTTTATTTATCCAGATGATAGTAAACATACTGGAATTGTATTTTAGTTTCAAGAATAGAAAAAGCTTAAAGAAGCGTCGATTTCGCGACCGATTCCGCAACTTCCAATCTGAAATAAATCGTACTACAAAATAACACACATTATTAAAGTTGTAACTGAGGTTCCATAAATCTTTGAACTATCGAGCGCTCTTCCGTAAGTATTGGATTTATGGGTAACTTATGGCGTACTTATTATTGTGCTTTAAAGAACAGCGTGAAGTTGTGCCCCAAAATGAGACAATAATATGTATAAAAGTTCTCTAGGTTTCATTAAGCTCCGTGCTTTGTCGTTTTAGCAAGCCTAGTTAGCTAAAATTAGCACGCCTAATTAACTCAAAGTCGCACGCAATTCGACTAAGTTCGGCTAAGGGGAATATTTTGTGTTTATTATTTACTGGTTATTATGTTCGAGGCAAAGTTAACTTTTCAAGAGCTTGGAGCTTCTAACAGTACTCTAAATGGAAAATTAAATTTTAGCCGTATTGCGAAAAAGAGATTTGATACTCTAGTGATCTCATAAAATTGTTAATTGATACATATGAATTGAAAAATTGATTACCACAAGTGTTACTGATCCTTAATTAACTTGCAGAAGACTGATCAAGTACAGAATTTGTTAAAAGGAGATGTGATTTCAAATTAAGAATTCAATAATCTCTAGTCAGTAGATACTAAGCATTCTATCATGGACCTTGAAATCATTTACTGACATACAATTTGAGGGTTTTTTCAATAGCCCTTGAGGATATGAGACTAAAATTGAACAAGTACCGTCTTCAGTATCTTGATGAGAAATAAGATTCAAAATTCGTTTCAAACGCTTGGTGTGTACTTATCTCACAAACTGCAGAAATCGACGAGCTCCAAGTTTTAATACAGCTGTAGTAAAAACTAAATTACGATTTAGTTTTCGAATAGTATGGAAGTATAAGTTTACTTCGGTTCATTGTCAAATATTCATGATGGCCATTTTGAGCAGAAACTAAATGTTTCGGGTCCTTATCGCCTTCATTACTCAAAGTTTTACACATGACTGTGACGAGTGAATGTTGGTAGAGATCAGGAAGCTTAACAATTTTCAAGCATTTAAATGAGTCCTTTGCATGTGAATTATATTCCAAATTACTCATATCCCTTATGGTTTTTTATAGTGTAAAATGAATGTGTGTTTTGTTTTTGTTGGTTTCGTGCTTTGCAGATACGGATGGATTAATTATGTATAAATCTTTAACGCTTCTGCAGGTAATATGTTTTTGACTATGTTAGAAATCTCATTGGATTTAGATACCTTAGCACCAATGTACCATACATGCTCTTTAACGGTTTAGTTTTTATCGATAATAATTCCGAGGAATTTTGCTGAATTAGTTTCTTTAATCTGGCTATCACAGATTTTAATACACGGGAGACTTGTATTCCGTTTATGTGCAAATAGTATGTACTTAATTTTATCGATATTGATGCTTGTTTAACTGGAGTTAAGTCCCATTGAAACCTTTTGTAACTCCTCATTTATTCTCTTGGAAGAAGTAAAATTTCTAACATGTCTTCATTAGGAAGAACTGTAGAGAAAGCGCTATCATCAGCGAAGAGAATAAATTTGAAAGATATTCTGAATTCAACAATATCATTGATGAATTCCAAAAACGAGAAAGGTCCCAAAACAGACCCTTGGGGGGGAACTCCATGACTTGTTCCAGGAGTTCTGATCGAGTACCACCGGTTAGAACATAATATTTACGATTTGTCAAACACGATTTAAGCCTATTAATAGCAATCCCGCTAATACCATATATATAGCAGTTGAGCTTCGAGAGTAATATGCTGTGATCTACACAATCAAAAGCTTTACGAAAATCGAGAAATACACTAAATATAGGCTTTCCTTCTTTTATACTTGAATAGAGATATTGTAGGTGATTGAGAATGGCCTGCGTTCTTGATTTTTTGTGCGGAAGCGATACTGTTTGTGATAAATAAATGCTTTTTGTTCAAAATAAGGGTACATTTTACTTTTTTTTAAATGGGAGAATATTTTTGTTAAGTCGTTGCTATGCTATACTTTGATCTCAATAAAATGTAACGCAAGACACAAATCTAATGATGTGTGACAACCTACGTTCAAAAGGCCCTGATAAAGTTTATCTGAGTATTTATAGTACTAATTTAAATACAAAAGACCATTACAAATATCTGGTAATCATTGAGGTTACTAATCAGCTTAGAGATCTGCAACCTTTAAGGACCGCATCAATTCTGAAATGAAGGTATCTATGCTAAATTTCACATCGAGAAGAGAAGCAACGTATGTGAAAGAATAATGAAAGTCCTGCAGTTACGAGCGACTTTGATACTTCTGCTCAGTAATACGTTCATGGTCAAACAATGTTAAATCTAATTTTTCCGCTGCTCGAAATCTAATATGCGCTAAGGTACAGCATACTTTAGGAGCCCAACTTCAAAAGAGGTTAACATCCAATTATGAGGCCCAGAACATCGCAAGACTTCTCTTCATCGATTGACTTAATTAATGAGAAAGAATAGGTCTTTGTAACAACGATATGTTGACGTTATTGGTTGGCTAAATCCCCGATATTAATGTTGATGTAGGCAATCAATTATGCCTTAGACCGGAGGCAAGTAATTAAGCAAAGAAACTGGCCTTTATTGGATGCAGCGCGCCCTCCAAGTCCGTGCACGTGACGGAAGGGAAACTCTCCGTCGCTGAGCACAGGTGAACTTGATTACAGCGTTGCCTCTTCCGAGCAACTTTGCCTTGAACTTGAGTGCGCAATGTAAACCATCCCTCTAACTTCGGCGCTGGTCTCAAACTTGTTCCCCAAACTCAAGCTCTCAGTCTGTATTTGGCAGAGAGTGAAGAATATCCCTTAAACGGGCCTGGATACACAATCCTCGTAGAACACTCATGTATCTGCAAAACTTTGTTTCCTCGTCCTGTTTGCATGGGAATATTGCGTGGACGGCGCAAAAATGATGATTTCTAAGCTTATGTCTGACAGGTACGCGAAACCTTGTAATTGAAACTCTTTCATCATTTGGAAGCTGCAGCAAGCAAACTGTGCAGTCCATGTTCTCGAAACCCGCAAATTAGACTCAAAGTTATTGCAGTTCCCATGCAAGAGCTGCAGTCACGTAGCCTTAATTCAGCCTGGAAGGCTACTCGAATGTCTCACTCGGATAGGCTACGTAAATGAGTTTCATACGGCATAAAAATCAATGAATTATGGGTCGATGAAATAGAAATTGCAGCGCACTCTAGATCATGCGGCAGCGTAGAATTTTTTGAATGCACCGAGTACCGCGGTCTGTGGGAGTGGTGCAAACGGGCTATCTCAGGAGACTAGTTAATCCTGCCAAATAGGCAAGAAGGTCTCACCAGGAATGATTAACTATCATGAGCAAACAAATATTTTGTACTTCGAGGAAATTCATTTCCATTCCAATTAGTTACTCAGAATGCTCACTATAAAAGAGGCGAGAACAACAGAGAGCTCAAAGGCAGCAATCACCAATGCAAGTGTTTTCTTTAAGTTTCTTGTTTTCTTTTCCACGTCTGGTAACATTTTAATACATTCATTTATCTTTTTTCTTAGCTCTATTTGTTCCAATAACCCCAATCGTATTTTTTTCATGCCTTGAATTCAAATGGATAGTCAAAGGAGACACTCATTTCAAAACTAACATCGAAAATAATTCTTATCTACCATATCCTTTTCATATTATGTCGAGCCAAAAAAATTGCATTTACAATACAGCTATTGCAGAGAAACCGTGCAGTCGTCGCAAAAGCGCACTTGTGAAATGAACGTGCAGCTTTCTTCCTTATTTCCTGTTTAACTTTCGAAGCGTTTACCTTGTGAATTTTTACAGCTGCTTGCCCAACAGTTCATAAAAGAGCACAGGCCGCGCTCAGACTACATCATTGGGCCTTAGCAGCACAATAGACTTAAGCCGCGCATTTTCTGAGGGCTTTCTGCCTTTCTGCAGCATCCGCCACGACCTGACGGCGGGAAAAGCAACTTCGCGCCCCGCTAGCACTCGTTTCTCGCTAATTTTCCGCGCCGAATTGTCAGTTTTAGAAGCCAGAAAGCACTTTTTTGAGGATCTTTTCATCCTTGAACTCGGGTGCTCTTTGGCCCGGTTTGAATTCAAAATTTCTATGAAGATAAGTGAACTGTACATTCAAATTACGAATAGAATTTCTAAACTTTCCGTTCGATGCGCTACACAATGCATCAACAGCACCAGAAATGTACTCTCACTGGAAACAAATGTGGTCACGGGTGTTGTCAGATTTGAACACATATTCAGGCCCACCATTATTAAATCTATTTTTTAGTTGCGTAAAAATTCTCTTCGTTCATTTTCTAGATAAATGACGCGTTGGGAAGAGCTGTAACAGCTGTAAGTATGGTTTTAGCTGTTATTCGTACCTCAAATTAGTGAAGAATACGTAATTCGAACCACCACCTGAAAAGAGTCTTCGAAATTGCTTCTTTAAGGCACAGAACAGGTAGTCTGCCACGCGTATAGAGTACCAGGTTAGTTTTGATACCCACGTGCCAGCTGTCCCTACTGGCATAACAGGTTAACTTTCATGTAAATATTGAAGCACCGATTACTAATCATCAATTTTTTACTTAGTCGATTGAACTTCTTTTTTAGTATTAGTTAATTTGTGCAGAATAATTATGTAAATAATAGTCTAACTCTTATTAAAATGTTTACGGAGAAATTAACATCGAAGTATTTGTGTTACATATTTCAGCTTTTTTCGAATGTGACTGAATATTTACATACGAGTATATTGTGCGTAGTGATGAAACTAAACCGTGTCTTCGGATTAATGCAAAATTCATTTCATATATATCCGACACTATATTTAAAGTGCCTGCACAGTTGAAACTACAAAAGAGCAAATAATCAAAGAAGCTCACTTTCTCCATCGAAGAAAAATAAAACGACAGCGTGCTTTGAGTGGATTTGAGGTAGTTTTTACTGCAAAATTGGGAATACTTTTCCAGGCGCAAATGCAGTTTCAAAGTCACGATGTCAACTTTTGAGGTAAAAATATTTCAATAATTTCTCCTTTATCGAAGAAACAAGTGGCAGCCTACTGGTGTGGCCTTACAGCACTTATAAAACGTCCGTATTCAAATGTTTGAAACTTCAGGTACGGTACGTGAAGGTACATTCTCATTAACATACGAAATTCTTCATTAACGAATATTTCTCCACTGATGAAGCCTTTTCTTCAAAATATATGTACTCAAATGCAAATACTTGCGGATATTCTGATATCCCGCTCTTTTTTCTCACGGAGAACAGCATTGGTTGGCGGGGCAGACTGGCGGTCTGTGCACCGTCCGTAACAGGAGCACAGCAGGTCGATGATAGGCGTCTGAGCAACGCGTTTCCCCAGCACGCAGGAGTGAAAACTACGGAGTTGTGAGTGACATCAAAATAGGAACAGTAAGTCTCTGTTCTACTTACACCGGTTTTATCGTGCAGTTATGTATGCAAGACCAAGCTGGCACTGTGCTATGAAAAGTGGCCTTATACATTAAAGAAGTATAGTAGTTTAGGCTTAGCAACTGACATCTACTGCAAGCAAGAGGATTACTTTGAGCAAGGGGTACTCTACTCTAGAGAACTGCTCTAAATAAGATTGAATAATCTAAAAGACAAAATGATCATTTATCACAAAGTTGGCTAACCTGCCACCGGTGAATATTTCGCTATGTAAGAAGACAACAATTTCGGAACTAACATTTATTCAATGCAGTGGACATTGCCACAAACATCACCTTTTGTGACAACTAAAGGCAAGCGGAAAAATAATCAAAAAGGGACTAATAACAGGTCTACATATTGCAAATTAATGTAATAAAGTTCAAGACTCTAAAGATGAATTATATCCTTGCGTTAATTTATGAGTGCATAATAAAACGTTGTTCATATACGAGGTAACGCCCCTTGCACTTCATGACGCAATTCAGATCGATTTACATCTTTGTAACGGCGAATGCTTATTTCTTTCAGAAGCTATGGAAACGATTATGGGAAGTAATTTTAAGTATCATTTCCGTATCCCAGATTTACTGATACCCTGTAAGTTTTCTACTCTATAACGTTTTTAAAAACTACCTTCATTTTGTAAACAACATTGCTTTTGAATCAAAAATTTTATATTCGATGAAATAGGTGTCCAGTTAGCATATTTCGAGATAATTTTACAAGCACACATCCCTAATTTTAACTAAGACTTAGTTATGCATTGTGTCTACACCTTACCAACCATTCTACCTAAGCCTTTCCTAAGCTTTACACTTACAATTTACCAAGGCATAATTTCCTGACCAAACAGAAGCTTGTTAGGACGTAGAGCCTAGGGGGCCGACATGCTTTTTAAAAGTGAAGTAGATTTAACTATCGTAACTGTACAAAAATATTCAAGTAAATCGTTAACAAATAAAGGACATTAAGGTCTTTTACACACCATCGTTGGCCGTAATTGGTATTTGTTTTACGAGTAATAATGCAAATCGATAGAAAAATTAAATGGTGCTGTTCTTAAATGGTAAAATTCAGCAAAAAGGAATGGCATTGAACCGATTCTCTTTCCGTAATCAGAATTCGGCGCACAACCAGTTCCCCTTGCGGACTATGACGGAAGAACTGGATAAAATTCTACTGAAGCCAGTAAATGTTAACTTTCTTTTCAAGGTTAGAAGATGACTGCCTCAAGTCCGACTACACAATACAACAAAGAGGTCATTCGTTCTTTGGAGTGTTTGCTCACCCTTTAGCGCCCAAATTATTCTTGCGATAAAATGGCTTCTAGCTTCGCGCGAAACGTAGCTGCAGTCTTACGTACATTTGCAATAGGGCTTGAGTTATGAAAAGCTACCAGCACTTTTTTGAAATAACTCAACAATATAGCAGAGGTAAGGTTCACCTATCACACGTACTGGAGGAGTGAGGCTGGGGCACACGGTAGCTCTGGAGTTCTGTCCAGTGTACGAGCTGGCCATGTCGAAGTCAGACGTCATGGAAGTGAACGTAGGATTCGCCTGCGGAATATCGCCTGCAAGCGTCTGGATCGGTCAACATACTGCATAAAAACGCTGCACAATTTAGCATATGGGGCTAGGAATGTGCAGTGTGCAGACACATGTAATTTCTCATTTTAAAATATATTTTTTATTAAATGTCTAAAAAGCTAACATATGTAAAACTTCAACAGAACACAAATTCTAGTTCACTAAGTGAAATTGTTAACCAAAATATTAACTTTCACCAGTAAACAGCCTCAGATTCACTAAAATCATATATGGTACCGAACAGAAGTTTTTAATCGTTTCGGTGAAACTAATTTCGCCCAAAATTATGGTATTTTTTCGGTCGCAGCGTATCTGAATTATTTGTAGAACACTATTCGTTTTGAGAAGAATAATCAGCTTAATTCGGGATGGAGTTAGATGATTAGTCACTAGTGAGCCGTCGTGGTATCCATTATACACCCTGTGCCAAGCTTTTGTGTAATATACGCTTTTCTTAACCATCAATTCAAAAATCTATCAATCATTACCAAATGTTGGGAATTGATTTCATATGTTTTAACTGCAATGTAAGAGCTTTACATTGATGAGCCCAATATCAAGGAAGATTTTGAAATGCATTTAATTTAATTTTAGTCATTCCACAATTTTATGCACTCACGAGAAAAGTCAATAAAATACAGAACAATAATTTGAGGGAAGCATACTTTTGATCACTGTACACTCCACGTGCTTCAAAAATACCCAGGAGACGTCTATCTGTAGATTTTGACAAATTTACAATTTCATTCGCAGTAATACCTTTAGCACAAGCTTCAAGTTCACTCCACGA
>VOMN01102372.1:0-19360 GCA_014899125.1 Orchestia grillus
CATATACTGCGATGTTCTGCATGTACTGCAAAGTGTGACACACATAGTTACAAGCGTATTAATATATAGATTCCGATACTTTAATCCTCGTTCAGAAAAAAGACGAAGAAATGTAAATACTTTCCGATACACACTTTTCTACCACATAGAAGGCAAACCTCTTATTGCGCTGCAAGTGTCTTGAATTAGGAAACTTTGCTGGCTCAGCTTGAGTTGGTGTATGTCGGAATGACCCCCCGTACCCTAGGTTGTGTGATGACAGAACAACGAGAGACGACTTAACGAAGTGGAAGCCCTCCAGCTAGCTCTCCTCATTTGGTAGTCAGAAATGTAATTGATAATTTAATATTGCCCCTCCACTTTACGCGGGTAAGTATGAGATGTAAAGTAGAGAAAATTTTCGCCAGATGAAGTATAAGAAAATAAAAAATTACGTTTTAAAAAGTTAACTTAGCGCTTAACAGCTGTTTCTAGATTTAACATTTACTTGCGTTTAGTTTCATTTACATATTGGGATTTCAGTGGATCCATGTATGGAATACTTCCTATTCACAAACTTATGGTGAACAAACAGCCGAAACATTCAGTAGTTTTTTACGTCGATGAAAATAAATGTCTCACTCGATGTCTTCTGTTCTGTCCTTGTCTTTGACAATGCACAGGGAGTCCCTCCAGCTGCGTCGTCCGGACCTGCTAAATTAGGCAAATTGACCTGCAGTCATTACTGCTATTGACGGGTCTGTCTTGTTTCAAAACCCGCTATTGCTCACATGTACTAAAATCACGTATACTTAATAAACGCAAAATTTGCTGTTGTATTTTCTGGATTAGAAAAATACCAGTCATCATTCAAGAGACAATTCTGCCACAGAATCAATTCGATGAACAAAAGACATTGCTGGAGAAAAAATGAACCCTCTCTAACAAATAAATACCGACAGTTTTGCTAAGCCATAAATAAATCTTAACCATGCTTAACCAAGGTAGACGAAACTAATCAGATTTTAAATCGTTTAAGACCCTGAATCCTGCACAAAATAATTAGATATATACTTCATTAAGTATTTTATTTATTATTTGACTATATTTAAAAAAGATGAATGATAACACATCAGGGTAATCAATATACCCGAAATCGAAACTTAACTTTTGAGACTCTTAAGACCTAATACTTTCACAGAGGCAACAGCGAGACCCAGCCATAAAACAAGGGCCCCAACTTCAAGAAAAGTGCACTTCTCACCCAACACAAAACCGTTAGACTGATGAGTCCAGCAAAAGGGGAATTTCACGCGTTCGTGTGGATCAGCTCACGTGAGCGTTTCGCATCGAGTTGTTTTGGTGGCTTTAGAAGCCGAGACTTGCGTGAGCTCATCCAGTGACGTCATGGGCACTTGGGCGGCAGTGGGTCATGTATGAGCTCCCAGAAATGCCGTAGCAAGGATACAAGGCACGCCATTGGAAGGAAGATACGCGCCCGTTGTAGGAGGGGGGGAATACTTTCAGTAGGAATCACATGGATTCAGTATGTAGTCTACAACGGGTCCGAAGTAGACTAACGAGACTAATATTTTAACTGTGATAGACAGCTTCCAAATGAAAAACGAATGATCGGGAAAAGTTGGGCAACGTGACCGTCAAACACTACAGAAGCGGGAAATCTATGTTGTCTTATCAGAAATTGTGTTTCTAATTGAAAAACTGAAATCCTTATCAAGTCTAATCATTGCATCAATATTGTGTATTTAAAAATTTGTATTAATTCTACAGACACACCTGATAAGTATATCCTCATTCTCGGTTTGCAGTCCTTAGTGAAATATTCATTTAGTACTCATCTAGTGTGTCTGTATAATTAATACTAATTTCTAAATGAGCCTAATCGATGCAATCATTTTAGGGACGACGAGAGAAGACACGTCTTTTTACTGCCAATTTCGAGTACAAGCCAAATTGAGGAAGAAAATAACGTAGTGAGAACTTAAACGCTCAGTTTTGAAGCTAACGCTGTGCTCTGGAATCGAAGACATTTTAGACACGATGTAACCCCGGTGGAAAGCCACTCTCATCACCTAATATGTGATGGGCGACGGGCATCGTCTCTCCAGATCTCCTCCAATATCCGGACCGGTATTGACTCGTGTAATGCTATACGTACGAGTTCACTAATGCCTAAACAATGGAACAAGTCTCACGGCGGTCACGAGGGAACAATGCAGCAGTGAATGGGAGCTTGAGGCGGCGGAGGAGCGGCATCGCGGGCCCCCACACAGACGCGAGGACGGAGGCAGTGCAACACCGGAGGACGCTGTCGGAGACGGACAAGAAGAACCCACGTTCTTGGAGACTCATAAGGAGTGAAAGGAATATTTTGTTCAAAGATGTTGGAGAAAAGCAGAAATAGATATTCTATCCTGGCTTGAGAAGCTAGGAAAAAGCGGTGGCTCTTGAAATGAACGTTCGGTGTCTCATATCCACCAGATCGTAGTCCCAGACAGACGAAAGGTAAATATTAAGAGTTTGGTAAGAGAGCGCAAGTAGCTTTCGGCTCATGAAGTATAGAATGCTAACTTTAAGGAGCAAAATATATTCAAGTTTTGTTTCCTATAGTACCCGAGCTGCAAAGTAAATGAGCTTATTTGAAGAATAAAACCATCCATTGTTTCAAGAGAAACTTTATTTAAATTAGAAGCACGTGCCTTAATAATGTATGTATGATTCTAAGAAAAATGTTTCCGCTCTCGGAATAGAGGTATCAAAACAAGCAATAATGAGTTGAAGATAGATACGATGTTAAAATAACGAAGACTTTTCCTCTGACTCACTTATATCTCATCTTAACGCTAAAGAAGAACAGGAGAAACGCTAGGAACTTTCGCACAAAGTGCGAACATTAATTAGTCATGTAGCAGGAAATTGCTAAGATACTTGCACTCCCGCACCAGAGTTCAGGTGGGGTCTTCTAGCAGAGGCTTTCTTTATTAGCTCGAAAATGATGTGCGAGAAAACAGGAATTTTAGTATAAAGCGTAAAACTCGAATACAGTTTAAACTTAATGTAACGACTAGCTTTTAAGCGTGTTTCTAGCTTTACTAGTGTTTTGGCATTTAGAGATATTGTTCAATGATTTAAAATTAACAATCAGGAGAAATCGAGAGTTATTTCACCAACGAAGGACATGCACCTGGCGTAAATCGTCGGGACTCGCGTGGATGGAAGGACATAGCGGATAGTTGTATCCAGATCCATCAATTGGAATGAAAAAAATGCGAATAAAATTGTCTCGAGAACACAAATCTCACTAAACTGAAGCAGAAATACGAACAAGTCAGGAGTGAAAATAACTCCAGCCGTAAATTACAGGAGGCTTTCCCACCATATATGCGAGCCGCTAACAACTTCAAAAAAAAAGTGATCTTTCCAGTGAAGCAAAAACTGAATATTGAAGCGGACATGGTGGACACACGACCTAGAGGTCACGGCATGATGCGCGGCCGGCCATCTCAGGAGAGAAGAAGAAGGCGAGTGTAAAACGTAGGCGCTATCTGGCCGCTAAAAACAGAGCAACGTTCGGGTCCATCTTGATCTGATAGTCCTGCGGGGCTGAGTTGTGAGCTGTGAGCTATGAGCTATGAACTATGAGCTATGAGTTTTGAGCTATGAACTATTAACTATGAGCTATGAACTATGAGTTATGAGTTATGAGGTATGAGCTATGAACTATGAACTATGAACTATGAGCTATGAACTATGAGTTATGAGCTATGAGTTATGAACTATGAACTATGAACAATGAGCCATGAGCTGTGAACTATGAGCTGTAAGCTATGAGCTATGAACTATGAGCTATGAACTAGGAACTAGGAACTAGGAACTATGAACTGTGAGCTATGAGCTATGAGCTATGAACTATGAACTATGAGCTATGAACTATGAACTATGAGCCATGAGCTGTGAACTATGTACTATGAACTATGAACTATGAACTATGAACTATGAGCCATGAGCTGTGAACTATGTACTATGAGCTATGAACTATGAACTAGGAACTAGGAACTATGAGCTATTAGTTATGAGCTATGAACTATGAGCTATGAACTATGAGCTATGAACTATGAGCCCCCAGTAACGCATCAAGTCTCAGTAAGGTTTGCTGACGCCAACGCGCGCTCAGGCTTGCACGTGATCCATAATCCAGAGGAAATAAGGGATATTCTCGTAAGAAATAATTTCCGTTATCACACTTCTGCTGAGAAATTCAGGTAATCTGTACGCGACAGCGTGTAGTCAATACGTATAATGAATATTGTGTATTATCACTGTGAGGGCCGTTATAAACCGCGATCCTTGGGATCTTTGTTTAGTTAGATCCCTTTGACAGTACATTCATTGAAATTGTACATTATGTATTGTACCAGCAGTAACGGGACGTGAAGAAATGATTATGAACACAGTCGAGTCATGTGAGGAAAAACAAATAAGCAAATTCTCTGTCCCAATAAATTTGTCTCACGAGATAAACATCACAAATTTTAAAATCCCTTATTATGTGCGTACGCAAATGAAGAAAGCAAATTGTCGGCCGACGAAAAAACCGGTAAGTGTGAAAAACGACGGCCTATTTCTCAATGTATTTAAATAACGGTTGCAAGTTATATGCTCCAGATACCTCCGACAGGAGCAGTTGTTCTTGGCAGGGAGAGACGCTGGGAAGAAATTTGATATTTGACTTATTTTCCCGTGTCATGAGTCAACACACCTTGGCACTGAGCGCGGTTTCCAAATAGGAAGGCGAGACAAGCGCTACCACTAAAAAGGATTCCCTGACCATAGAATGATGCTCACTTCCAACTTATTTCTTCCACACGTGATGCATTTACAAGTCACCTGGAATACTTGCGCTTCTATTCTTGTAAAAATTCATTTCCAGTTTCCTTAGTTGAAAAAATCTTGCCCAGGAGAATTGAATGCAACCGAGTAGGGAGATTCACTAATTTTAATGTTCCGCGCAAAATGTGCGCTTTATTTTGCATTACCACACATATCCATCTCAAAATCACTGATTGACATATCTATCTAAGAAACTACTATCCACAAATTAGCCTCTGAATAATCTTTCTCGATGATTAGAGTGGTGCAATTTTTCCGGTTTACTGCCAGACCGCCTGTGCTCTGCGAAGTTGCGTCGCTATGAACAAGCGCGGACAGGCAGCCTCGCCCTACGCACTGCGGAGAGACCGCTCCCACTTGGCCACGTGCGTAGCGGAACACAGCGATGTTTCTGGCCGTCCCGACCGGATGTCTGTAGGCCCAACGCACAGCAGCATTAGAGCCTATTCCCCACCAGCTGATCAATTGATTAATGGAAATAGCTTCAAAATCATTGTCTCTTGCTGTGGTCACCACATCACACTGTTTGAGGCTGCTTGTATCCATCAATGTAGGCCAATATTAAATGAATAGAATGACTCGTCCGTACCTCTCACGATATTAGGTGAGGACTATCTTGTTTTCTGTCAATTGCCTAATTTCCTTTTATATATTTTATGCGCTTGGGATCTTTGCTAAAAAAATGGTGCTAAATTTCAGATCCTGATGATGAGCGTAGAATTACTCGAAAGCTTTACTTTCAATACACATCTATTTCTTGAAAGATGATTTTACCCACCTTGGTTTCCTATTCTAAAGATCAGTGTTTATACTATTCATGTAAAAGCAATTTCCGACAGTGACAGGCTTTCGAAAATTCCATGAATTAGTTCTGTATTAATGTTAAAACTTCCCTTATGACACGTCCAATACTAAACGTCGAAATGAACATCGCCACGCAGCTGCCAGCGAACAAGTTACGTCTACGTTACGTGAGATTATTCTCGTACGTCATGTCTACTTCACACTCCTGACGAGCGTCTCTCGACATCCGCTCGCTCGGACTGCGAAACAAAGCGAGAGCTCAAATCACACCGTCGTCCGGCGCAATTGACAGGCGTGCGGTGGGCTCGACACTTCCGGACGGCAGTTTAGGAGCTCGAGTGGGTGTGGCACCTGAAGCCGACAGTGTGCACGAGCCGGCCATGTCCAATTTCTTGCGCCGCAATCGCAGCTAATGGCTTTGGGAGCGCAGAAGTCTCTATCGGCCGCTCCGGATCGCTGTGGTGTGAAAGTGAAGCCCTCTTAAATTTCGCTGCTTTTGATAGAGTAGTGCGTTAATGAGTTACCACTCGGAAGCCGGTGAACTAACTATACCTTGATGTGAACCAGAAATCAATTAATCGAAATAAAAGGAGCGCTTTATCAACTTACTAACAGAGATATCTAATATTTGCTGATATCATGCCTTTGCTAATAGACTAGCTCTAGCTAGTGGGTCATATATGAAGCGTCTTACAGGGTAACACCATGAATATTTTACCATATTTTTAACTCCAGTCTCCATAAGAAGACCTGGGCCAGCTCTTCCCTCTCAGAATAGGAGCTCCGTGTGACGTGGGTGGGAAGAGAGCTGGTCAGTCGAGCTTTTACTGGCTTTTCGGGTGCGGAGCCTCAGAGGAAAATTGGACGTACTCTGCTCGGATCTATGTGTATTTGTCTGATGTGTATGTTTTAAGGTATAACAGATAACACGGATAATATCACCGACTAGCTCTATGTATGTATAGTGAGTTCAATGCAATAACAAGTCGAGAATTTCAAATCTGATTATATAAATCATTGAAGAGAACATTTTGAATAATTCTACATCCATTAAGAAACCAACGTAACATTGTCACGCTTTTTTTTCCGGAGGAATTGTAGTTTTTCCTGAATAAATTGGCTCCCATAAATTTTAACTATAATCCTCCGTTGACCCCCAGCGGTCTCGGTCGCTTGCTGTTCCAACTCTCCAACGACCTCTGGAGATCTCTACCTCTAGCGCGTCGCTGAGTTCTCTGCCTTGCGCTAAATCGCTGGAAAGCGCGCCAGGGAACTGCAAAAATTAGCACTCGTCTCAAAAAACGAGGCATCAAAATGGTGAGCTCGGGCCCGACGACGTTATGAGTGGGTAAATGAAGACCCCGCCACTCAGGCCAACGGGCGCATGTGTGCGCATGACATGCAGACAGGGCACGCACTCCACGCATTAGCTTTTTACGCGCCTCATGCGGGTACACAGACGCTCGTAAAAAAACGCCATTCAAGAAGACGTCTCTTGAAAACTTTCCTTGAGGAGATTCTGGTCGTAAAATGGAATTAAGGAACTGGTCGCAGTGGAAATTCAGTTGGGTGAAGAATTGCATGGTAAACAGAGCTCCCTGAGCGAGCACACAGCGACACGTCAGCGAACGACCACACCCCTGAGAACATCGTGTGCGCCGACGATGGGTGCAATCGAAACCGATGGGCTTTGAGGAGTTGTGAATACAAATTGCTACTTCATAAAGTCCGTTTAGTTGAACTGTGAGTTGTAGTACCGTAAGCAGGTATCATGAACGTATTAGAAGTGTTACCAGCTCCAACTTTCAGCTGGGACACAAAAGGGAGTTGATTGCTCGATAAAAGGACGAATACACGATAGGTTCTGCACCTGAACGCAATGGTAAAAAGACGTGTGATCCTTTCTGCGCCAGGGAATGGGCTCGTAAATTTATTCGTTTTACTTCTATCGAAAATCATAAAGCTTGCTTATGCAGATAAACACCGGGAAATGTGCTTAGATTGAGGTGCTTTATGTTCTGATTATGATTCAAGAACATGAAACCTTTCAATTCCATAAAAACGACTATAGTAAATTACTAAATTCTATCATATCACCAGGTTTTGAGTCGAATTATTTACCGTGGAACGAACCTGTGAAAAAGAATGAAGCAAAAGTTCCCCTGTCGTTTTAACTCTGTGCTCGTTATATAATTATTACAGGATGAAGACTGCAACACATCTTGGCTACTACAAAAACAACAACGTGCACTATTGATAAAACTGCTGTATATGCAGTTATTCGTCAAAAAATAAACCGAAAAGTTTGTTATGTTGATAGGCAAGGGAGCGGGCCATAGGCTTTTAACAGTCTTTCATTTTCCGTATTACTTTTCTAACGAGTTCAGGAGTGTTTGTAAGAATGATGCTTATCATTTTGATTAGGCATGTTTTCGTATGATATGTAGAAATGCTTCAATGACAAAAATAAGGTCAATGGACTCATACACTCAGTCTATGAATTTTCAGTAATCTACATCACAAAAATTTGAAAAAAATTGTTCACCCTGTACAAGCAAGCTCAGCAACTGCCACGCTTCTGTGACCGCCGTTGAGAAATTGAGGCATTTCAACACTCATGCATAGAATATCTAAACAGTAAACATGAGCTCACAAGGGCGGCAAAAGAATGAACACCTGCTTGAGTGGAGAGACGTCCGGGCGCGGCCACAACAGCACACGAGGAGGCACCAAGATCCGTTTGCGAGGGAGAGCCCGCGGTGAAAGGACGAGGCTGTAGCCACGTGTTTGTAGAGCAAGGGGAGCAGCGCGTTAGATGTATCAACAAGCAGGCTTTTGGAAGATCTCTGACGACATGTGAAGGTGCTCAGAGTTCCGCCCTTCTGCACTGCGGCCTACACAATTGATATGGTGAGGAATAAGCTGAGTGGGGGTTGAAGGAATCAACTGGCGACGCTTGGACAAGCTTGAAGAACGACTAACGTATAATTTCACCAACGCGAATTTTTAGAGTTGCGCATGCAAAACAAGGCTTCCAAAGGACACATTTTATAGCAGTAAAAGAAGTTTCAAATGAGCTGGAATAAGAAAATGCGTGTAAGTGCAACCCGGGAAATACACATGTTAGAGAAAATGGCTCACTCGAGATCTAGGTCAGCAACTAGCTCCTTACAGACAAGTCCCTCGGAGCCGTAACACAAGCATAACCTGACTGGTGGCTCTGACAAGGCGAAAAGCAGCGAATTTTTTCATCAGTGCCGGCGGGTTGCCACCTCTGGCACAGCACCACGCATCTCAGCAGCAGGGTAGCAGCGGCAACGAAAGGTCAGCTGCGGTTTCCATCAAGAGTTTCAATCCCTATACTTACGAAAGCAAAATGGCTTTGAAGCGCTGTTTTTCTCTCGTGATTTTGTATAATTGGACGGAAAATTATTCTCGGGTTGAACAAACTAAGTAACCCGGAATCATACGCTTGTCCGCGTTGAGCTGAACCTCAGGAGATCCAGCTCATTAAATTGTAATTATTGGTGAGTGCAACGGAATTGCAGCGTATACCGAGTTACGAACGAAGGTGGATGTTTCGTAATACTTTCTGATGATGAAAGACGACAAACTTGAAACGCAAAATCATTAAAATTAGGAAGTGCTCGTTGTATCGATCAAGATGTTTTGTAGCATTTAATTAATAATTTTCTTCAACTAATTTGCAACTTAGAATTTTTGAGGAGGGTTTTCCTGTAGTATTTCAAGTACAGTATTTATTTTTCAAAGTATATCACAGAGGAAAATCTACGATCAACGCATTCAAAGTAAAACAATTCTACTAGTTCCTGCGCTATTCTTCCGATCGTCCAGGGTACAATCGATCACTCAGGAGTGAAAGAGCGGACTGGTCTTCTTTGAGGTCGTATGGACTGAAGTGAACGCTGGAATGAGGTCTGGACCACGCAACCGCTGCAGTTCCTTATTAAATGGGCGGCGGCGCGGTCCTTAAGTTCTCCCCAACATCACATATGTGATGTGTTCAATCAAACGCGGTGAGATACTCTCAAAGGCTCAGTCTTCACGGGTGAATCACAGATTTTTAGATTGCCACGTCATACATAACTCCTTATTCCGCCGCTATAGGTTGTATGGAAATGTTACCATATTCATATTTTCGCCACTGAACACACACACACAGTACACCCCCCACAGAAAATGAGCTAAAGTCGTTTTTCCTATATGTATGAGATATATCGAAGCAACCTACTGATGTCGAGCAGCTGAAATATTCATGAAGAACCCCACAAATTAACAATTTTATCTCAGTCTATCATTCTGCGTTTATAGCTTACTGTTTCCGGCAACATCAGCAACTCAGGAGTTTCAATGGCTAAATTCACCTCCCAATAAATTTTACAGGAACAGTCAACGTCAGAGAAACGGATGTTCAAAGATGAAAAATACAGATCAAATCAGCAAGACGTTTTCCTAATCCGCTGGCACAAGACGAACGAAATGTTAATTAGAGGCAGCAACCACCTCATCAGTGAACCTAGCATCCATCATCATTTCGCTATTACGAGATATGAACCAGTTAACGAAATTCTGATCCTCTATTTAGCGTCGCTCAAGTGTCGGGTACAATAGAAACGAACACGCTACTCAAATGACAAGGATTCGCTCTTCAGACACGGCTTATCAATGCAAATCACAAATCCAGCGCAACAATGGCAGGGCCAGACGAACGGAAGAAGATTATGTGCAATGAATTATTGAAATTTAGGTTCGTCCTCATGGGTTTCATGAAAGTTCACAT
Source organism: Orchestia grillus (assembly GCA_014899125.1). Taxonomy (NCBI): domain Eukaryota; kingdom Metazoa; phylum Arthropoda; class Malacostraca; order Amphipoda; family Talitridae; genus Orchestia; species Orchestia grillus. The sequence goes on from VOMN01102372.1 coordinate 10,496, forward strand.
GCTTCATTCTAATCGCGGACTTCCATCAACCTTTGCAAAGATTGCGAGTTGAGGTAAATTCGAAGAAGCGACCGTAGTCTTCCACGGACTCAGCGATGAGCATAACATTATGAAACCGGTTGCAGCGACGCTTTCCTCTGCAGCCTGCCAGGTCCGGAGTCGGCAGCACCGGCAGCAGTGAAAGCGCGTCCTGACGCACCAAAATCCTTACGCACAACCGGCGTCTTCAGGAATTCTGTTCCATGCTCTCCTCGGTCCTGAACACTGCTGAGACTTTGGTGAAGTTTTACAGAGATAAGATTTTGTCTGAGACACTCTTAACGCCACTCGCACGCTCTGCAGTGGAGGACTGGTGTGACCCTGCAGTGAAACTCGGCGTCTCACGCAACTCAGTTGGGACGCTTCACCCGCGCCTGGCATGTTACGTCATGCATTTGTGAACGGTCACAAATGCAAACCTCACCAGTTTAGAAGCGTCATTCGTAAAATTTGAAAAAACTTCTTCTATGAAGAGAGTGAATCGAAATGTAACATTTATTGAAGTTATAATATTCTTCGTACATCGATTACGCGGTCATTTTCATTTAAAATACATCGTGGGTAAAAATTTGTTTAAAGGTGCCGACCACGAACACGCCAACGTAGGCCGTTTTTATCATATGAATCTACTGAAACAATAACTCTCTGTAAAGATCAGTCTAGCTATGTCGGTAACGAGAGCTAGCGTAGAGATTGAATTGAGAGCATGTCGCGTCAAGGGAAGGAAAGCGAGTTTGAACTTTCCCACGATTTGTTATTTGAGCTACAGCATGTATAATCACCAAAGAAATAAATAAGATTTCACGCTTGAGAAGCCAAACGCACTACATCATTTGCGTGCTCATAACTAACGGTCCTTGGCTTTCACGTTTCGAGATTCTTTAGGCTCGTAAATGTGACTTTTATATTTTTTTTCAACACGACTTCCAAATTTAGCCATGGAAAGAGCATCTAATCGACTACTAGGGCAACATGTCTTTCGATTACGATGCTGCTTCGTAAAAGCATGAAAAAAAGTGATGGGCACCTAAAGACCTAACAAGTAGAAAGAGGAAGAGTCGTCACGAGTGCCCTGCTGCTGCTAATGAAATCGATGTTCGTGTTCAGAATTACTGATGCAACATAGAGGAACTGCATCGATAATTCGACAATTCTTTATTACCACACAGCAATCGAACGGCAAGATTTTTCATCCTCAGGAGCCTTCCGACTACACTTGTGACCCAAGAATAACTACGCGTATCCAAAAAAAGTCTCTGGAAAGTTCTCAAAATTCAGTGCAAACTTCTTTAAAGAAATGATAGTCATTGAAAAATGAATGTAACATGACAACAAACTCAAAATAATTTCTTGGAATTGCATTAAAGACCTTACAGCTAGGTACAACCTCCAAACGCCAGGCCTCTTTACTCAAAATAAATAGCAAACACGTACATATAACGGCCACTATTGCCAGTAAGAAAATTGACCAGTCGTTTTGCACGGCGGAGTTAAAATTGAATATTAAGAGCACACTCACATGAAATCATAGCTGCAAACGTGAAAAATGCGTCCCTGCACCCCAGAAAAGAGCTCCGATGCAGGGTGGAGAGATACAGAAGCTGGGGGCATAATGACGGACGGCGCGTCGACATCCTCCAGAAAGAACTTCACACCTGCGTTTGTTTGTGTACAACGCAGGGTGGGCAGTTCCCACAGCCGGTGTCGAACCGAAAACCGCGTCACGCCAAATTTAGTGTCGCTTAAATGCACTCAAATCGATGATGTTCTCACCTGTGAATTAGGAATCAGCAGCTCATCACTCTAAAATTGCCGTGGATCTTTGATGCATGGTATTTGGGTATCGTGAATGAGAACAACCAATAAAGTAGAAAAACGTAATTAGAAGCCCACGTAGAGGCGTACTGCATGACATCATAATATGCAGGTCTGTCTCTCCGTAGAAGAAGAATCAGAACGGTAATTATTACAAACAATACAAAGAGAGCGAATATGGACGGCGTCCAATTTCCGAGCGGAGACTATAGCACGCGGCGCAAAGAGCGACAGCCGCCTGCGATCCCAAGTAATTGTGCGCTCGGACGCCGGACCTTTGAACCGAGCTTTTCCTATCGCACGCGACATAAGTTTGAACGCTGTGGTTTCGTCGGAAATATTGGACAACGCTGAGCGTGTATATCACCGCACCTCAATCCGGGGCTACCATAAATGGGAACTCGATTGCTAGTAAAGAATGAACGCGAGCGTGAAACGTGATGCTCTCTAAGACGATAAAAATCATCCAGGGATATTAATGCGAGGAACTGTTGAGACATTTGCAAATAAATTAAATGGATGTGATACGAATATATGAAAAATTGTAGTTGATTAATGAATCCCGTTCGACCTCTTATAAATGACCGCCAGTACTTTATACCTGCATAATGAGGCCACACAGGCATCGTGCACAACCCTTCCTTTACTGCAAGTGATTCTATCAAGAGGGACAGCATTGGCGGAACACAACGGCAGTGCTAATGCCGGCAGCATAATTGTCCAATAATTATGATTGAAGGCACAATTGCAATTAAATACACGACCTACTGGTCGTGTGCAGTTATAATCGCGTATAAATGTGTATTAACTTATAATTAATTGTCTAATTATATGGTGCGCTTGACCAACGTTTGACGCTCTACTCCCAGCCGCCGCGTAGAAGTCGTAGGCCGCACGACGCTAATTGCGCTGTCACTTAAATGCAGCACGCTCTTGAACAATGATGTCCCCCAAGAAAATCCTTCGCTCTTTCACTTCTTGCGACACTCAGTGTGCATGATGCACTCTCATCACGTTCATCGAATGCTTTCAATGCTGATGTGATAATTGCAATGCAAGGTAAACTTGGGCAGCAATCACACACTACGTCTCTTTCAACAGCATGAAAATGTTTCAAGCTTTATTACTGCTAATTACGAGGAAATTTCACTTCAAATTATCTTGATCGTACGATAGAACTTGCAAAGGTATGCGCAGCGAGAAATCAAAAGCAATCAAAATCATTAAGGTCCTTCCTGTAGTATTACCACCGGGGATTACAGCGGATTTATTGGTGAAATGAAACCGAAGACAGACAGAGGAAATGCAGTATTAGGGGCCTTTTACACGATCAGTCAATGTCAGAAGACAGTGTCGGCAGACACCAAAATACGGGCATCGAATTCTAACTTTACTCTCTATTCTGGAGTCATAGCCAAGTCAAGGGTCTAAATAGTCTCCTTTAGAAGAGTGCCCGAGTAAGATAAACTGAACGTTGATGTTAAAATATCAAGATCAAGCGGATTTTTGTTGATGATCTCACGGATCATTCTAATCAATGTTTTCCATCAGCTTCTTCACAGAATGCGAGTTAAGATAAATACGAAAGAACGCCTTTAATTACCTACAAACAAGATAAAACGCAGATAGAACTGGGAAGATAAATCGAAGAGTAGTTCGTGGTGTTTGTGAAGGGTATGACAATATGAGCGTAATAAATGTAGCGTTAATGACACCATAAATTTATTGCCAGAAAGCGACATTATTCCAAACAAGCTTTGCACGGCCCACTGACACCCAGAGAAGCAACGTATGTAGAATCTGTAGTAGAAGAATCAGTCTTCATAGTCTGACAGTCTTTTTCTCACGTATTTTACAGTGGTGTTAATTCAACCTATATATCATGGTGGTACCCTATCCAATGCAATGCACGGGGTTAGCGAATGCATCTTCAAATTTTGATCTATCTTTATACTTTGTCGTGTTAGATCGAAACTGTGGATTGAAAACTTATGAGCCTTTGAAATTAAAAATTTTCATACGGTGCAAACAAACACAATGATCTGTTTAAACAAGACAAAGAAATTGAAGTTTTCCTTCTTCCATCAAATAACGAGATAATCTGCTGTACACAAGCTCAGACCTCTCACATGTTTTAGAAGATTTACATTACTATACTTTTATTTCAGGTATGGTAGCCCTGCATTAGGCGACTGCGGCGGCACTCGCCAGAACAGCAAGTACACAGAAGAAGACCTGAGGGCTGCAGTGGCGACGGTGACATCTTTGTGGTGGAAGTTACTGAACCGTGTCAGGCCTCCCTTTGTCGGAGCTTCTTGCATGGCGACTGTGGTACAGAGACAGGATCAAAGAATCTGAGAAATTTTACGAAAAATCTGTGGACATTTGCAACGGATTTTCAGGGTTTTATAAAGTCATTGTCAGTTTTTGGAATTAATATTTGGTTGTTAGTAGAGAGAAAGCGATTTTGTAAAAAACTACATGAATTCTTACTAGAAACCTGTAAATTCGTACAAAAATTAGCGGATATTCACAAAAAAATCAGAACTTCATAACTCAAGTCTATTGGTAGCGGAATTCTAGCTGGCGTAGGTTCCCTTCTTTCTATGTGCAGTAGAGAGAAAGTTTGCATGCTCTGTATCAGTTAAACACAATCATCAGCTAAGATCTGCATAATGCAAGCTTCATGTTTAATTTAACAGCTCAAGGAACGTAAGGTTTCATTTTTATGCGTAGGAAATTTATAAATTCAGTTGAAAATATTTCATCAGTGCTCGTGTGCATGCGTTCATGACTTGCGTGTTTCAGACCTCAAGTGAAAATAGACTTTAGGAAGACTACTACTCAGAGTGACTAGCTGTCGGTTCCCTATCTACTCCCCACAACACCGCTGACGTCGGTCTCGACTGAGGTAAAAGTCACCCTCTAGGTCACTGGATCGAGAAATTAGTGTACAGGGCTGTGGGCAGGCTCAAAAAGTGCAGCTACAGGACAACTAATTTACACTAGGCTCAAAATATTACTGCAATCTCGAGATGGTTTGAGTAAATGAAGAAACAAGTCGATGTGATAAAAAAAGGGAAATGTTTAGAGCGAGCAAACTTTAGCATGATGGTTGATTTAACTGGCTAAAGACCCCCTAGCGAACATAATGGGCTGGTCCGTCTAGAGTTTAGACGGAAGCGGCGTTTTGTATTGAGACGTACGCGCTTGCTGAATGCCAATTAACTGGCAAGTTATTGTGACTAAAATGAGCTGCTAAAATTATTTGCATTCGATTCTACATTTGCGTTATAATTTATCATAATCATTGGTAACGTTGCAAATATTATTATTTTTATTAAACTATTACTAGATTCTATGAATCATTTGTCCTTGGGTTTATCCTAATCCCGAAGTAAAATTGGATCTGTTTTATATTTGTGCAAAATCATTTGAAATATTGTGCGCGCTAATAACTTGAGTGTGCGACGATTACTCTGCTGGTCTAAATCTAAAGTGATGTGCACAACACTCAGGTATCCATCATATATTAGAAATATAATTTCAGCAGGAAGAACTGCAAGTGATAAAAAAGTTCCGCACATGAGTTATGTATCGTGTATTCGACCATCCAAACCCAGAGATCGAGGCCAAAAACTTCAAAAGAACACAAGCACCAAAAGAATAACGGAAGTCTACAAAGCATTATCAGGTAATTACAGCTAGCGTGCTACTCCAGGTCTAATTTCTCTCTCTCGTACAAAGATTCCGTCACTTCCCCACAGTGCCTGGGAACTGTGGGGAAGAGACACAGTAAGACAATTCCTACACCATTTGCGAGAGAGACATTTTAGGATTTGGGAAAGACACCCCTGGACGTTGCCCTAGAATGATGAGCTCAGTGACTGAGTGGTTGTTGACTTGCTACGCCGTGCTGTGTGGCCATTGGCAGGAGGTGCTCTACCTACTTTGTTTGCTGATGTGCTGCTCCTGTTGATGAAGGGTTTTAACGATGAAATCAATCAATGTGACGCCCTGGTGCGTCACTACGGCATTAAGGAAATGATTAATCCGAAGTGCACTAGGGTCATGGCAGACTTTTAGGTATATACGTTCGCAGACTATAAATTGAGATAGTCTCGGAAATGTATAGTTTCCTGTTGCTTTTATTAGCGTGTACATATTTAGCTTCCGACTGCCTGAAACCTTAACCTTATGATACCACCTGTACTCAATTTTTTAAAGCAATTATTGCAAATGTGTAGACGGTGTAAAAGATGAAACTTAAAAATCCTATTGTATTCGATTGGTAAACTTTGATTAGAAAGCTTCTCAGTCGCATCTGACATTCGAGAGAACACATCTCATCGCACGAGAGCGCAGTGATACAAATTTCCCGAAAAAATCCTCACGCTAGCGCAACGTATGGAAGGAAACATCGCGTGCTCATCAAAACTAAGAAGCACGACGAATCAAATCGCTTGTTTTATGTTTGCTACGCGAGAAAGTTGGTTGCACGATGCAGGAAACGGAGCTGGTAATGGAATGACCGTAAAAAGACATCTGGGATCACGACAAGTTCTGATTCGTTTCGAGATAATAAAGCGGTTGCTGTTCACGCCCGAGGCCCACAATCCATAGACCTGAGAGCGCACCAGCCGTCACCGCTCCATAAAATGATGATGACCTAGCGTTGCCGACACTACGAAGGTAAGCTGTGTTCAACGTTTTCTCCAAAGCTAAAAATCCGCTATTGGCTATTAATTAGTAATAGTGGGTCATAAACGAAAAGAAAGGTTTTTTCCCGATTTTTTGTGTGATGTGTGATACCAGGTCCTAGAGTTGAGGAAAGTAGGGCTGTGTAGCCGTCAAATTAAGGAAACCTTAAAGCTTCAGATTTCGAAGCCCCATAGCACCTCGACACCGCCTGCTGATGAACATACTGCTTCCTATGTAGCTATTGGTGAATAGGTTTCCCTTTACTATAACCTTTTGAAATACCTCCCACGATTCACGCTCACGTAATAGCTTATAACGCCAAACGTGGCCGAAAAGAACTATCGTTCGTAATGTTCACACCTCTCACGTAGTAGGAGTGAGTGCCGTTAAAGAAATGCTGCAAACATATTAAGTGAAAGCAGGAAAACTGTTGGACATCATCCGTTTCAAGACCAATCGCCAAAGAGAACTGCTAACCGCCATAGGAATGCCAAAGAAAACTGCCGTGTAATTAAAGAACTATAAAAGAATGGTGCTGTTTTATCTCAAAGTAAATAAAGATTAGAAAATATTTCAGCCTTTAGGAACAGCTTAACGGGCCTGATCACATGCATATTTAATTCGAATCACAGGTCCAACTTCAAAAACGCGTTTTACGAGCTTCGTTCGTGGTTGAAACTTTGAAGTTCTCTTAGAACCCTGACCGGCTCGCGCTCCAAAACTTACTGCAACTACATTGTTCAACGAATCAAACTTACGAGCGCGCAAACAAAAAATTGTTCAGTTATGCGAATTTTACGAGCTGCGTCCAACCTTCAGATTAAAGGTTGGAACGAAAGTTTATTACCTTTAGCTTCTATCCACCCACAATAATAGCTGGCAAGTGAGAGCTATGTTACTGACCGGCCCCCCCCCCTCACGTGCCTAAGCAATATGCTGCCCAGTAGATTAAGTACACTCAATATAATAACTTCTGCACGTGCGATGTGTTTATCTGATGAAAAATGCAGCCTCTAAACAGGAATTGTACGCCTACTGATATTGTTGGTTTTCCCCTCAGTTTAGCCCATATGAACCTCTGAGAGAAAATGGTATAATGTACACGTTAATTATTCGTTAATTAAAAAACAGTTTGGGTACAAACTGCTCTGCATAGAGAAGGCAGCAAGTGAAATATTACAGAATTGGGGGTAAAAATGCAGTCCATTGACCGGGTTAGAAACGAACTCCGAAGATGCGTATTCCGTACCCAGAACCCGTAGTAATTTTGCACGGCTTTCAGCTCCACTCTGATATTTGCCAATGCGCATTATTAATTATTTTAGAGCCCTGCAAAAGAATTCGCTTATGACCCTCATCAGGAGGCCGCAGAAGTTACATAACTAGAGCACGACAAACTGAAATCTTACCCAGTTTGTTGTCTGTTTTCGCCGCGCGAAGTGATGTAGAGTCGTTGCTCACTAAACTCCACTATTATATTTACTAGACTTAAATGACATCGAGCAAACCAAGAACAGCATTAGATCCACCACAAACAACTCTTAAAGCATGAAATTATTCACAGCAGGTAGACTCTGCGATCAACTCGCGGTCGGAGATGTGCTTTGTGCATCAAGGCTGTAGCATCTCTATAGGCACCCACCAAACCTGACCGTGCATGTGCTGCAATTGTAAAGACTGGTTTAATATATTCTTAGCACCAACAGGTTGGCCTAAGCCGTACGTCGCAACAACATTGAAAGGCCCTCCCTCTAGGAAGCGAATCTACGTCATCAAGAGGAAAGCCAATGGGTAATAAAAATTTGGTAGCTCTGACAGCGGTAGACCGTTCCATTATGTACCTCAACATGACAGTTTAAAAAATTGACGCTCGTCGTTGCGGGAATGAAGCGATTTTGTCAAACGCCTGTGGGACTCCCGGCTCGCTCTTCCTGCGCCCATCGGAAACGCGGGTGTCAAATTCTCAATGCTCGTTCATTTATTTTTCATTGTAATAACAAATGGACGGCGAGAGAGCGACAAGGAAGAGCTCGCTGCTCAGCCCAGCAGGGAGAAAACTCAAGGAAAAATGATGCAGGTGAAGCAGAAGCAGGGCGCGAGTCAGACAAAAGAGTTTCATTAGCTTGTGCACTGTATTTCAATTTTGTTCGACCATTCTAAAATAATGCTTTGTCTGCTTATCGTGAATGAATTACGTATTCGTTTCGTAAAACAGCTTCCAAATTGATAGTTTGCAAAAAATTGCGAGAATTCCAGCAAGGACGTCAGTTCTATGTCAATCCCATTCATACGTAGCGTCATCAATCCTAA
>VOMN01102375.1:0-53372 GCA_014899125.1 Orchestia grillus
ACCTAACCTAACCTAACTCAACCTAACCTAACCTAACCTAACTCAAACTAACCTAACTCAACCTAACCTAACCTAACCAAACCTAACCTAACCTACGCTCCTTGTTAGTGTCCACATCTAGCAACACTGCTTGGGCAGTTATGGTGGTGCCCTCAGTCTATCATACGTCTGAGTTACGCTTAAAAATGCAGTGAATGGTGTTATCTCGCCTCTAAGTGTAGTCATTATTGATGTTGCACAAGTATGCATTAAGATCTACATGGAATGAGATGTTCAATATTTTTTCTCTTTGTAGCTTTCAGATATTTCATAATCAAACTGGTTCCTAACACATTTCAGTATTCCGGCAATTTGAAAAAGAATCAATCAAAGATGGCGGCTTCATGACGAAAGTCATAACGTAAGCAAAAGTTGAGACTGGTACAAGTTTGTCACTCTATGTTTGAACTGGCTTCCTTCTATTTTCATAGATGACTTAGGAATTTGTTAGTTTTTTTATAAGGCAAGAGCATAGGTAGAAATAAGAATACAAAAGTCTAATAGAAATTATTCGCTGCACATAGATTAGTAGATACGTACGTGTTTGTTAGTATGCGTGTCATCAGGTGCGTGTATCGTGTTGTTGTTGGTATAATTTGAAAACATCTTCACAAACGTATAACTTCAACGTCATTGCAAGAGAGAATAATTTATATATCTGCATTTTTTTACGGTCTTTTAAGTAAGATACCTGCCAATTATCTATCATATCTAAGCTTACCACAGTTCGTCCCATTTATGGTACAGCCTTGATGTTGAACTTATTGGATAGAACGTTAATTTTCATTGGTGGAAGCCTAATTGGGAAAAGGTTCTAAATACATACATGATATTTTTTTCAATACCATCAGGTTACCCTAGCCAATGTATGGTAAGCCAATGAATATTCTAAATAATAAAGAATCGGCATCTGCATCGACAAAAAATAGGAATCGGAACGGCATCGGCATCAACAGAAATTTAGGAATCGGCACATGACTATATTGTCTTTGTGGCTTACTGGTTACGTCTTAATGAGGAGAAAAGTCCTCACTGTAGTTTATTGGTTTTGCCTAAATGAGAAAACAGTTCTCACTTGTTGGCCGGTTACGTCTTAATGAGAAAAACTTTTCTCTGCGGTTAACAAGTTACAGTACGTCTTAATAGAAAAGATCTTACTGTGCTTAACAAGACCAACGTTCATGAGAATAAACAATTCCCCTGTGGTCAATAGGATACGAATTTTCATGAAATAAAACTCCTATTAAATTAAATTTCTCGGTCGAGCAGGCGTGTCTGGGTGGACAATGAAAAGCGGAGCGGGAGTTTTCCACGCTTCATTTATTGCGGGCAGGTCGGCAGTTGGGCTCGGACCCTCCTCCGCCTCATCTAGGGCCCTAATACTCCCCTCTGTTTATTTTCCATTACTAAAAGCGGCCGCTATATAAGGGCGTGCTTGCGATTGTTTTGATTATTTCACCCAGCGAGATTTAATGGCCGTCCAGTTCTATTTCAGGAACTTAATAGCTCAGGCGGTTTTAGCCTTTGTACAGAGTGCCGCAAGATGATCTGGCGCCTTTGTTGGTCTAATGAAAACCAAGTAATACGGAGCATGGATAGAAGGGCTTTCAACCAGAAAAAAGTAAAATAAATAGCGTTGTATTTTTACTTAAGAATGAAAATACTTTCGTTGATTATGTTTTCAGTTTACTTTTATCAAAGCAATAGACATGCCAAAAAAAGGGTTGCATCACCCCACTCTGTCTCTAGAGAGCGAATGCCATCGGAGTGAGCTGCTATATTTTAATGTTTTGTTCGAATCGTAGGAAAGTACGCATTCAACAACGTATTCATTGCATCTAACAATTTCCGAAAGACATAACCAGATCGCGTACGTTGAACTTTAAGCAATATGAATAGATCTAAATTGCGTACGTTTAACTTTAAACAACATGGATAAGTTCAAATTGCGTACGCTGACCTTGAAACAACATGGATAAGTTCAAATTGCTTACACTGAACTCTAAAAATGCAAAAGAAGAGCAAAGGAAAATTTAGTTTTTCCGGCAGCGAGTGTTGCGAGCTGTGCCAGCGCTATCAGGGCCGTTCGATGCGTCAGACGTTCGAGGCAGAGACATCTGCTCTACGCGCCCTGCTATCCAAAGCCCGAAATACGACTTCCAGCGCTGGAATAAGCGTTCAAATGGAGGCTTGAAAGAAGTAATTTTTGCCTGCCGGGTTTCATTTCGAGAGCAGCGCCCTCATGAAGACCCAAAAGCAACTGCCTGCCCGCATTCAAAGAAATGCTTCCTGTTTTGTATGATTTCTCGTGCGCCAATTTATTGTTTTCATCGTGCATTCGAATGGCACACGCAGGCAACAAGGTGAATCAGTACTAGAGTAACACGTACCCGATTAATACTGGTACCAGATAAACAAGGACACGGATACAAGGCCAAATAATTCCCGTCCAACTCAGGTACCGGGCTAATAAATGCTAAACTAACACACGCCGTAAAACCTGCACCAAACTAACACAAATATTCACCAAAGTACCTGGCTAACACAAAATAAATATTCGCCATACGAGTGTCTGGCTAACACAAATATTTGCCAAAAGAGTATCAGGCTAACACAAATATTTGCCAAACGAGTACCTGGCTAACACAAATATTCGCCAAACGATTTCCTAGCTAATACAAATATTTGCCCAACGAGTACCTGGCTAACACAAATATTCGCCAAACGAGTACCTGGCTGACACAAATATTCGCCAAACGAGTACCTGGCTAACACAGTACCTGACTCACTTGAGTACCAGGGACGCAGATACAATGCTGTCGCAAAGACCAGGCGCGCTACTATGCCTCCACCAGCCCCACACTAGTGCCTCGTGTGGCATTGTATGAGAGCCCATAAGCCATTTAGGACGAGCGTTGCACGTGCTGCAGTACACGTACTTTACCATTCACTTGCGGCGTTGTGAGGTCCCTCCTGACGCCGCTAAGCCGCTTCCAAGTTCGCAACGTTGCACATCAAATGCGACTTTTGCGAGTTTATTTGTGGCATTTAAAATTAAACTTGACTTTTGCAAGTTTATTTGAGAGAAATTGAACTTGCATCAAGTGAAATTCAATTTGCACGAAATCAGGATTTATTTCTGCATTTTTTGGGGGAAATTAATTTCATTTCATGCATGATCAGTTCAGTTTGCTCCTGAGCGAATGAATTCGAAATTTGCCAAGACGTCAGTCCAGGACCTCTCGGACTTGGCAGTATGTGCTCCTGTCACATTTTATTAATTTGCAAAAGATGCAAAGGTAAAACTGATAACGCGTGTAAAATTTTTTGAATTTACCTGATATCGTAAATTAAATTTTCAGAGTTACAGACTCGTGCACAGAAGGGGTTCGAGTCCTGTTACATTTTCTAAATTTGCATAAGATGAAAAGGTGAAATTGATGACGCGTGTAAAATTTTTTTAAACTTACCTATTATCTTAAATTAAATTTTCAGAGTTACAGACTCGTGCACAGAAGGGGTTCGAATCCTCGAACAGGCATCGCAATTGAGGTGCTGTACGAAAGTTATGAAAGCCTTCAAATCTTGCACCTTATGTAATGAATATCAGATCCCGAGAGCGAAAACCTAGAAAGCATCTCTCAATGCAAATAATATCCTCTCAAAACACGGCTATCCTATCTTCCAGGAATGTGTCAGAATATTTTATTTCACAGACAAGAACTAATATTAACTCCTAATAGCACACTACCTCGTCAAACTTTCAAGTAAACGTGTTTCGAGCATTGAATTATTCAGCCTCTTAACTGATGCAGTTGCCTAACGTCCGCTTGACTTTTTTATTGCTCACTAAAAGCGAGAACTTGAAATCTTAACATTGCTTATGGCCTTTTCTCTATTAAATCTAAAAATTATTGTGGACAATATGTACTTATTTTCAACACTCTCTCGGTGCACATCCTATTCGAATATCCCATTTTAGGCAGATTTTAGTGATTTTGAAAACCACTTTAAGACTGTATAGGTCACTTCGTTCTCTAACTTTCATTGAAAAAGAGAGCCTATATCGCCGCGCCTACGCTTGGCGCTGCAGAGGCAATTATACTGCAAGGAGCTTGAGGCGTGCCCATTAGGAGACTTCTCCACGATTGCCCATTTCCGCAGCTAACTTCTTCTTTGATGTTCCGACTTCTAGGAATTTTACTGGGAAATATTTAGCCTAAAGCCCGGAGAGAGGGTTTCGTTTCATGCATTTTTCGCCCGAGAGCGCGGGTTGAGCTGCAGTTAGAGCTGAAGCTCTGAATAGAAATTTAATAAGACTTAATAGAGATGAACTATTCAGATTTTTTTACGGTTCGTGGTAATGAATGTTCCTGGAAACAACATGTGTGAAGATCAAGGCCGCTTCGTTCGTGTTAGTAGAGAGATGCACGCGTTGAATTTTCACTTAGTAGTTAAGCGAAATCGTGTAAGAAATGAAATTCCGACAAATAAATTATCTGAGCCAGAAAGCGGGGCACAAAATCGAAAACAACGCTATCTTCTCAACCAAATGTAAATTCACTCAAGTCCCACTCCCTGCAACCTGCACGATTTGACTCAAAGTGAAGATAGCGTCGTTCACGCTACCATTGTTTAAGAAATTACGTGGATTCACAACAATTTGCTTGGGAACGAAATTTTGACTTATTAAAATCTTACTCGAAGCTCGCTCACGCATCCCATGCAGATGGAGTATTTAGTTTTGTTGTACACGTCCCTGGTGAAAAGCGTGGTCCAGCGAATGACTGTTGCAAGTCAAAATTTCTAGGTCAAAGACGAATAAACTGTGTGTGTATTTGGACAATATACTGTATACGCGGGACAACGAACTGTCGTACATGATCTTCAGTTCACACTGTTTGTGTGAACAGGGGCCCTGTCGGCAACATGCTGTATACGTGTCGAACAACTTGCTGTGTACGTGAACAATAAACTGTGTATATGGACAACATAATGTTAATGCAGACAATAACTACTCCAACTCGATTCTCCTAGACCGGGTCCCGAGAATTCATTACACAGTATGGCAGTCGGAAGATATTAGCGTCTCTTGAAATCTGCTCAAGGGGCGAAGGGGCATTCAAAAAGACTGCCCAAAAATTAGCGGATAGAAGTTTGGTACGCATTGACTGAGAAAAATTCGCCTTTCCGTAACAGGAAGAAGAGTCAAAATGTCTTAAGTAGTAGTAGTCGTAGTAACAATTTTATTGTCATTGGTAGTAGCAGTGGGAGTTGTACAACAGAGTGAAGCTCTTCAGTGACTCGGGCTAAGTCGCTCCGAAAGAGAAAGCACCAATTTCAGTATTATTGATTATACAGACCCGGGAATCTATACACATCATGTGTGCCCATACAAGATATCCTGCGCATGGATGCAGCAAGTTAGGACGGATGAGGAAGACAAGACAAAAAAGCGATAGCAAGGAAAGTGTGAAAAGGAAAGAAGCGAAGTAAACGCGGGAGAAACAGAAGTCCCGAAGACCTATCTACAGCTGAAGTAACCTAACAGTGTATCTCTATAGGGTTGCCAGTCCCCTTACCATACGATAGACTAATCTAACGAACTTGACCCTATTGCCCATCTTGTACCCTGTGTGATCCGTTGAGTTACCAGCGGAAAGAGTTTTGGCTTGACTTAAGGAACGGCGGTGCGAAAGTATAACGAATGGCTATTGTATAGTAACGACTTGAATTGTTTCTCTTTCTTTCCATTAACGAATCGTACTGAATATTGTTAAATTTTGTATATACCACAGGCTCACAGCAAATCTTTATGTATTCCTGATACCAATTTCAAATTCATATTTTGAGCTAAGAGCCTGATTAATAATCGAGTCGCTTTATCCATCTAGGAAATACATGCTTACTACAGTACATACACACAATGATTCTATGTAATTCTAACAGAGAAAACTGTACTGCAACCTCGGACTAACGCAGTCAGCGAACGTCTAATTGAGCTGTTGTTTTGCAAGGGTAAGAAACGGTGGTATTGGAGCTCTCGGTGACCTCCCAATCTGAGCGGTATTTTACCCGCCCGAAACGGCGGGACCGACGACGAGTTATTGGGAGACGGTGTGTGTTGTTGCAGTCTTTTCTTGTTCGAGGGTCTGTATCGAGGTTGTGCAGTCTAACTTTGTGGTCTAATGAACGGTGATAATTCTGTATGGTGTGCGAATTAGGGAGGCACATCTTCGTTTTTTTTTGTGAACATCTCAGATAGCCACATCAACACAATGCCGACTCTTGAATGATAAGGAGCTCGATGGTACTAAAATTGTGTAGCTGCGGCTGTTCAGGAAACAGCAAGCTTCAGCTGTGCCTCCCGTTTTGTGGCTGCTATTGTCCAGTACATCAGCAGGCTGCAGCCGTATATTACACCTGCAGAGTGCAGCCGCAGCTCTACATTACGTCAGTAGCTGCAGCTACAGCAGGCAGTTATTGGATATCGGTCGCTGGAGGGATACGTAAGCCTCAAAATGCCCGCCCCATTTCACTACAATTCTGACGGTGTCGGCCATTGAACACAAATGGACCCGTAAACTGCCGAGGTATGGTCGGGGCTCAGCTTTTTATGGTTAATTGTTCTTTCAAGGGCGAAGTTTGACGGAATTGTGTTCCTTGTTTACAGGATTCATTGTCTACGTGGTATGCTGCAGGAAATGAACAGGTGCCCTGAGGCATGCTGCTGGAATGTGTTTCTCAGTCAATTGTATTACTTTATCATTGTTATATTATTGTGCAGGAATATGGTACGAGGTAAATGCTCTTTGCGTAGCAAGTTCACCAGGAATGAGATGGCAATGAAAAATCGTAACAACATTTATTTAAGCTTTAGTTTTTTACTTGAAGTGACTAAAATTATAGTTATTTTGATAAGTTAGTATTTAGGTTTTGATAATATATTGAATATCGTAAAGCAATAACAAGTAGTCTTAAGTAGATACACTATTTTATCCGACGCAGACTATGGCATCAAATTACATGACATCCGAAAATCATTTCAAAACGACAAAACTGTCGTTACACTTGGTTTGTAACTCCCTGTTTACATGCATAAAAATTTGCACTGACATTGTCTCTGTATATCATAATTATAACTTCCTTGAAAGCTGTGTATCATTCACAGAAGAACAGGTACTTTATACAGACCTACTTAATTGTTTTAATAAAAAAAAACTCTCGCATTAGCAATACTTTTACGTCTCTTTTACTGGCTGAGGTAAACACAAGGACTTGCACAGGCCGTTGCTGTGGGGGGGACTATGCCCTTCTCGTCTGGTGCTTGTGGGGTGTTGTGGTACTTGTGGTCTGGGGGAGGTTGTGGTACTTGTGCTTGTGGTCTGGGGGAGGTTGTGGTGCTTGTGCTTGTGGTCTGGGGGGGGATGGGGGGAGAGAAGGGTACTTGTGCTTGTGGTCTGGGTTGACTCTGTTTTTCCCGTCGGGTGCATGATGATGATCTAATAAGTATCGAGCGTTCTTACCGAGCGCGTACCGCGACCTTGCGTAGTACTTTTGAGGCGATGCTCTTGTTCTGCCAAGATGCTCGACGCTTCTGTTGTATCGTAACCGTGAAGCACTGCTCGGTTTTCATGCAAAGTTCTTCCCCACTTGTTCACATTTCACAAAAGTTTGGACGCCATCAATCTCCGGAGCAGCGGTGCAGGATCTGCGGGGGCTGAACTAAACAAGACGGGAGTGATTCTCCAGGTCATTGGCACCATTCGTTGAAAAAAAATTCTGCCTTGACGTAGGATGTGTGCTAATAATGTTATCATGGGAAGCTTCGTTGTTTGTTGAATGCAATACTGGAAAAATATGTGAAGCTGAAAATGTTGACTTTTTTATGAGGAATAAGTTCGCGGGGTTACAAGTTCGTGCTTGAAATGTGCATGCACTTTTTAAGGTGCATTAATAAAGTGAAGCGTCTTCTTCCAGAAATATTCCTTAAAATATGAATAATTCTAACGAAGGAAGCATAAAAATAATGCAGAAAGTAGTCGGCACCAAAACTTGAGACACGAAATTAGATCCTTAAGGGGATCTATGAATACGTATAGATAATTTAAACTTAAGTTAATATAATTTACAGAGAAGTAAAAAAATCAATGTAGTCTCAACCCGATCACGTTCCAACCTTCTGAAATTGGCATTCCACTCCCCAGTTTGACGCACTGCTGCCCGCTCCCCACTACACTCCCCCCAATACACTCTACACTCCCCCCACTACACTCTGTACTCCACCCACTACCACTACACTCTACCCTATACGCTCTACACTCTACCCATTACACTCTACACTCCACCCACTACACTCTACATTCTACACTCTACACTCTACCCACTACACTCTACACTCCACCCACAACTCTCTACACTCTGCTTACTACACTCTACACTCCACCCGCTACACTCGGTGTTATGTACGACGACGTTGGCAACAAATCTATGAAATATATCTTACGTAAACTTCAATTTAGATGCATTGTAATCTGCATTCTATACTTCTTATCCTAATATAATTTTAATTATTCCTTTAACATGATTTCATACTGTGGTCTCCATTGATTTTTTATAGTAACCTAAATTGGTTATGCCCACTCAATCCGCACTGATTAGAATCTATAGCTCACATCCATGTTGACCTATCACCTCCATCACCTATTCTCCTATTCTCCTACTACCAATTGCTGTCCTCCATCTTTACTGTATGCTCTTTCATACATATTCATGGCTACCAGAAGTTTGTATCTAAAAAGTAGCAGCCTGAAGTTCACATCACTTTTCATCTGCAATATGCAACGATTGCTATCCGCTCTGATGCGGCAATCACCATATAATACTCGCAATCACGGCCGGCCGAGTCCCTTGACCTTAATCGAGCCCTTAGTATTTACGACGGTGACGAGGGTTACGGGGGTCACGGGGGTTACGGAGGATGCAGAGGTTATGGGAGTTACGGAGGTACCTGGAGTTATGCGCTGCCTGTAAATTGACCTCGTAACTTCAGGGGTACCCTATATTTGAGGGAGGCTGCCGTCGACCAATTGCTAGGCAGCAGATGAGCAGTTCCTCTCAAAAACCGGGAGGATGAGCCCAGCGATGCTCGATATATTGGATGACCTCAAGATAAATGGTGTGGAAGGTCGATATATTTCTCAAGAAAATTTGCCTAGCGAACAATGCCGCGGCTACGCATTTCGCGAAATTTTTCCCCGAAATCGTCGGGCTTCCATAAAACTTTCTGGGAATTCAACCAGTGGCCGACATGAGAGGACGTCCCTTGAAGTGGCGCTGCGGGTGTTGGTCTGCCTACTCTGCCACGGAGCTGGTACTCGAAGGTGTTATGTCCTATTGAAAATTAGCGCGGCGTACGGTCGGCTTTAGGCTGTTTTTGGCAGCGATGCTAGTTTTCTGACGTATTCTGGCGTAGATTTTACCCATGGGTGAGAAATGAACTGGTTGCTACTTGCAGATCTCGGCAGTGACGTTCTAAAGCGGACCCAACGACACTGCCACGCGCTGCTTGGCCAGTGAACTTTGCAAAATTGACTTTGCCAATTTTAACACGGACTATTTTGTTGAAGACCCGAGTTTGAAATATGAACTGTAACGTCTCGCAAGAATTATTCTTTGAAATGTTACATGACTTGAACACTTATTACTCGACAATTAATACAGCTATAAGAATGCGTTGCATAGAAAATGAACAGATGAAAAAGAATATCTTGAAATTTCTTCCTGTATCAAGGATATGGATTTGAAGCATATGTGCAATCGTAATTTACACAATTACCATATCTCAAAAATGCCACAATACAGCTAGGACCGAAGAACAAAGATAGTGGAAAGTTATTTCTCTCGCAATGGATCGTTAGTTGCAGTACAGAGGGACTTCGTAAGAACATTTAACGAATGTACGAAAATTTAATCAATAAAGGACTTCCAAGCATTGCATTATTGTGATAATTTAAAGATTCAAAAATTTCGGCTCAACAGCAGACAAAAAACGCTTGGCAGACTGAGATCGGTACGAAATGCAGCTGTAATTCAACCTGTTTCATTAAGTGTTGCAGTAGATTTAAAAACGTCGATTAGGCAACGTTCTAGTTCACTAGGAATTTCACAAAGATAATCGAACGCATCCTAACAAAAGATTTAAAATTATTTCAATATAAAATTCAAGTAACAAAACTGTTGAAGTTTGCAGACCATCAACAGAGGAAGAACTTCGCACCTGTATTTCTTTGGCGGAAGAATGATGAGACCTTTACCTCACACCTAAACATGTCTGATGAGGCCAATTTCCATATAAGTGGCCATATTAATAAACAAAACTGCCGATTCTGGTGTGATGAGAACTCTAGGATAATCCAAGAGTAATCACTTCATGTACAAAAGGTTACCGTCAGGAGTGCCATAACGAATGCAAAAATCTTTGGTCCATATTTTTTCGAGGATGTTGATGGTGCAACCGTGACAGTTAAGGGAGACAACTACAGACAAATGATGCAGAAATATTTATTCCAACTACTGGGAGATTTGTAAACGTAAAATTTGTGGTTCCAACAAGATGGGGCGACACCCCATACAGCAAGAGAATCCAGGGTAATACAAGAACTGCCTTTCCTCGTCATTTAATTTCACGTTTTGGTGACGCTTTATGGCCACCATGGTCTCCTGATTTAACCCTTATAGATTTTTTTCCATGGGAATATCTTGAAGGAGAAGCTTACATCAATACACTTGATACTCTCAGTGAGTTAAAAAACAACACCATCATAGAAATCAACTGAACAATTCCAGATATTTTGGAAAGAGTCATGGAAAATACCATACGTAGAATACAGTTGTGTTTGAATAGTAATGGAGAACATTTGAAGGATATCATATTTAAATAATAAACTTTCAATTTTTTTTATTTCATTTTATCTCTAACTTATTTTTATAACTCTATTAGTTGTCACGAAATAAATGTCAAAATGGTGAAGTGACTTTTGCTCCATCCTTCAAGATATGATTTCCAGAAGGAAAATTACTCAACAGGCAAGATGTTGAGTAAGTCAATGCACCTACTCACATTCATACACATATCACACAAATGAATGTTGAGAGCCCAGTTTGATTCCCGAGAAGAGTTTCATACAAATTTGTTCAATAGTTTCGTCTGTACAGCTGTTGGTCCAACCCTTAGTCAACTAGGTGAATGAATTTGAGGTTGAAGGATATTTTAACCAGGCTAATTATAGTCTAATATTTTTGAGTCAAGTTACTTTAAGACCCAACTTCTGGTACTTTAAGTTACTAAAGGACACAATTCTAAGTCACACACATAATTTAAAGACCAAACTTTAAGTCACTCAAGCTATGTATTGGCCCAATCTCATGTTATTATACCTTAGTTTTTTGAGATCATAAATTTATGTCACGTAACCACTCTAAGAATCTAACCCCTCAATAACATGTTTTTAAGCAACAGGAGTCTGGAAGCATCTCTAACATACGTACATATACTTGTCTAGAACTGCGATCGTTGTAGGGCTACAGTCTGATGGGCTACAGTCTGAGGGGTTACAGCCTGAAGGACTACAGTCCATGAAGAGCTATAGTTTGAAGGGTTGCAGTCTGATGGGCTACAGTCTGATAGGCTACAGTCTGATAGGCTACAGTCTGAGGGGTTACAGCCTGAAGGACTACTGTCCGTGAAGAGCTATAGTTTGAAGGAAAACAATCAGAAGGGTTACAGTCCATGAAGGGTGGCTGTCTGAAGGACTACAGTCCGTGAAGGGCTACAGTCTGAAGGGTTACTGTCTATAAAGGACTGTAGTCTGTGATGTTCGACAGCCCTCGAGCCTGCTTCGATTGAATGAGCACCGTGCACGAATACACGTAACGCCCACTAGCCAGTGCCCTCAACAACAGCTGTGGCGCCTCCCGTTCGAAACGACTTCCTCTTCGCAATTATTCACACGCAAATGTTCCATAATATGTAGGTGAGGGCAAACACATGTCCAGCTCTAACATGCAAATTTACTCATTACACAGATATAAATTAAAAATTACACACTTTAATTCCTAAATTTTGTCTCGGTTCCATAACCTAGGCCACACTGGTGTGCGCTGTTCTACCATTGCGTCGTTTACGGCGCTTGTGCTCTCATGGCAGCGAACTGCTGGAGCAAATTGCACCGCACCATAGACTGATGATCGTGAGGCAGAGTAAGTCTATTAGGTACAATCTGCAAACATTTATCCAACTTCATGCACTCAGCAACCGTGCGTTCAAACAGAAAATATCTTGCTGACATCCTGCGCGCTCAGCATCATCTCCTGTCGCTGACACGTCCACGATATCGTCGAAAATTAAATTCTGAACTGTCGAGGTGTTGGATTTCACTAAATTAAACAATCTGCTCCGCGACTCAAATCCACGGACTCGTGCTTCCGGCTGCCAGAGCCTCGTTATGCCCTCGCGGCGACGGC
Organism: Orchestia grillus; assembly: GCA_014899125.1. Lineage (NCBI taxonomy): Eukaryota > Metazoa > Arthropoda > Malacostraca > Amphipoda > Talitridae > Orchestia > Orchestia grillus. Next base: position 12,565 of record VOMN01102375.1, read on the forward strand.
TCAAGTCACTACACCGGATTCGAGGACGAACAAGTTTGGTTAATGGGCGAAGTTTGCGCATATGTTCTGCAACTGCGCAAACGACTTTTGCGGCCAGCATTCATTTGCGCAAGTCCCAGTAACCCGTACAAGTCCACCTGTGCAATTAGGAGGCGCTTATTAACTGCAGTCTCCAACATGCGACTGCGATGTTTGTGTCTGATGTTTGAGTAGGATATTTGTGTGGGATGTTTGTGTGGGATGTTGGGCAGAGTGCTAGTGTCGGATGATTGAGTAGGGTGTTTGTGTGAAGTGTTTGTGTCAGATGTTTGTACGGGATGTTTCTGTGAAAGATTTACACAGGATATTTGTGCGTGATGTTTGTGCGGTATGTTTGTGCGAGGGGTTTGAGTGAGATGTTTGAGTGAGATGTTAGTGCAGAGAGTCGCAGGAGATGCTCAGTGTCAGCTGCCAGCAGACCTGCAGGCAGCAGACGGCCGCAGCTGGATTAGAATGAAGGTGTTTACCGCTCAAGGTCATTGCTGAGGCCTGATGTTGTCATCTAAAATCACTTCAGACTGGCGGCCTGAAGTTATTGTCTAAAATCACTTACGCAAGCGGCGTAAAGTTTTTGTCGAAAATCACTTTAGACTGGCCATCTGAAATTATTTTCTGAAATCATTGAAATAATTTGGCGCCAATCTTTGCTTGGGATTGTCATTAAAATCTATTATCAAAGGCCACATTTCCAAAAAGAAAAAGTCAAATTTCAATCTTAGCACAAGGCTCTGTTTAAGTTAAATTTGAGCCACTAAGTTCCCCATTCAAACTTGTCGGAGAAATAGAAAACCTAATTCTATTTACAGGTATTCTTAATACTGACATTTAAGAAGAAATTAAGGTGAACCAAAAAACGTTTACCTAAATAAATTGCCGAGAATTTTAATTGAAGTCAAATCAAAGTTGGGGCAATCATTATTTCCGTGGGTTTGCAGCTCGCAGACGTGAAAATTATTTCGGGCTGAAAGTTTTTGTTGCCTGAAGTTTCGATTTAAAGGTACGATGCTAGGGCTGTTACTCAGAGCTATTGCGGTCTGCGACCTTTGTTTGCAGATTGAATTTTGCATTCGATTCCAAAGTTGTCGGAATGGAGAAGTGCAATCTACAGACTACTGCATGCAAGCTACACTTTATTCGTAGCCATTTTAGTCGGCTATTATGGTGCACACACTCGGCGCAGAGATGGCGGTGCGGGTGACGTCTTTACGCCTCGAGCTGCATCGAAAATTCCAGATGCTGCTGCTGTCGAGGGTGAATAGGTAAGGTAATATTTCAGCGTTAGAATGGCGGCCTTATTTGGAGTTGTCATGTGGGAATGATGAAGTATAAACTTGGAAACAGCGCTCTAATGTATATCTTTTGTGCTTGAAATTGGATACGAAGGTGATTTGTGCACTAAAAATTGCATTTGAACGGAATTTACACCATGGAAATTGCATGCAAACGTCTTTCGTGCTCTACAAATGACGCACGCACGCATTGTGTGCCCTTGAAACTATGTATACACGGACTTGACTTGCACCCTAAAAATTGCATCCGATGAAACCAGATGCGGCAGTCAAAAATTATTCCTCTGGAACGTAATTGAGATACTGACATGTCCAAAATTCTTAGCTCTGCAGGATGTCGCTGTAATGACGCTGTTGTTGTTGTCGAATGACACCTCACTCTTGCAGCAAAGGCGTTAAGCGGATGGGATGTTTGAATGGCCCCTCGCTCTTGCAGCAAAGGCGTTTGACGGATGGGATGTTCGAATGGCCCCTCGCTCTTGCAGCAAAGGCGTTAGACGGATGGGATGTTTGAATGGCCCCTCGCTCTTGCAGCAAAGGCGCCATACGGATGGGATGTTTGAATGGCCCCTCGCTCTTGCAGCAAAGGCGCCACACGGATGGGATGTTTGAATGGCCCCTCGCTCTTGCAGCAAAGGCGCCACACGGATGGGATGTTTGAATGGCCCCTCGCTCTTGCAGCAAAGGCGCCACACGGATGGGATGTTTGAATGGCCCCTCGCTCTTGCAGCAAAGGCGCCACACGGATGGGATGTTTGAATGGCCCCTCGCTCTTGCAGCAAAGGCGCCACACGGATGGGATGTTTGAATGGCCCCTCGCTCTTGCAGCAAAGGCGCCACACGGATGGGATGTTTGAATGGCCCCTCGCTCTTGCAGCAAAGGCGCCACACGGATGGGATGTTTGAATGGCCCCTCGCTCTTGCAGCAAAGGCGCCACACGGATGGGATGTTTGAATGGCCCCTCGCTCTTGCAGCAAAGGCGCCACACGGATGGGATGTTTGAATGGCCCCTCGCTCTTGCAGCAAAGGCGCCACACGGATGGGATGTTTGAATGGCCCCTCGAGGGTTACTAGTGTCCAGTGACCACGAGGGTTACTAGTGGAATGAACAGTGACCACGAGGGTTACTAGTGGAATGAGCAGTGACCACGAGGGTTACTAGTAGAATACAAAGCACAGAGCAAGGATCCATCTTAGGCTTTGCACGATCACCCAAATGGACGCACGGCAGATCAGGGGCGAAACAAGGGAACTGGATCGTCCCATGTAGCTGCAGCGTAGGTGTGTGATCCTGACACACATGAAGGCATCCTATTTACTGCTTCATAGACAGATGCACCTTTGTCGCTACCAATTTTTCTTATTTTGACGGAACACACTAAGTTTTGTTGTGTTGGTACTGAAATTGTAATTTGATGAACATTGAGATTAAATGAACTTCGCGAAGATCATTAACATCAAAAACCTCGCGCTTTTAATGTGTATAATGTGTATTTAGCATGCATAATTTCACGTTATTTTATATTTTCAAGAAGAATCAGCATCACTGTTTGACTGGACAAGCGGTTTACTTGCGTCTCTTTCTCTTTAGATAAAATCACGCTTAGAAGACTTAACATGATTTGCTCAGCTAACATTAGGTAGTCGCTGTAATGGTTGAATACATAGCACATGTGTACTTCGCATTTGATGCGACTTGTTTCGGAACAAACAATCTCCCTTCTTTCTTCCTTCTCTCGTTCTTTACTTCTCTCGTTCTTTCCTCTTTTCATTCTTTCGTTTTTTTTCTTTTTTTCCCTTTCTTCCTTTCTTTCTGTTTTCCAATCTCTCTGCGTACGTGCGGGGCACCTGCATTACATTATACGTTTCTCACGGTACATTCTGTACAATTCGTATCGCGTTCGACTTTCTGTTCTTAAGTACTTTGTGGTCGTTCTCCCCATGGCGACATTCAATTTCATTTTCAGTGCGGGAGGTATTACTCAATTACGTACATTGAAAATCCAAACTTTTATCATTTTCACCACATCACGCCGGGCGATCGTCGACCCGTAACTTGCTAGATCAAGTTTAGGAGTTTTAACGAACGGGATTCGAACCTTGAGTTTGAGGTTGTAGTCTTACTGTTTGGAAAACCGACTCGTAACATTCATTGTACAAAGACATATTATGTGATGAACGACCTAAGTTTTATTTGTTTTCCCTATGGGTGCACTAATTATTGAGGTGCTCTCTCTTTTGGAACGCTCTAGCACCATTCCGAGTCGAAATAAAAGAGCTGAAATAGAAGTGTTGAAATACAAGAGTTAAAATAAAGTAATTGAGATAAAAAAGTAGGAAAAAAGAATGGAAATATAAGGGTTGACATAAAAGAATGGAAATAAAAAAGTTGAAATAAAAAAGTTGAAATAAAAAAGTTGAAATAAAAGAGTTAAAATAAAAGAGTTGAAATAAAAAAGTTGAAATAAAAGAGATGAAATAAAAGAATTGAAATAAAAGAGTTGAAAAAAAGAGTTGAAATAAAAGAATTGAAATAAAAGAGTTGAAATAAAAAAATTGAAATAAAAGAGAGGAAATAAAAGAGTTGAAACAAAAGAATGGAAATAAAAAAGTTGAAATAAAATAATTGAAATAAAATAATTAAAATAGAAGCGTTGAAATAAAACAGTTGAAATAAAGGAATTGAAAAGAAGAGTTGAAATTGAAGATAGAAGGGCTTCCACGGAGCCGCAAATCAAGCCGGCGAGCTCCTCTTTATCAGGGACGGACGTACATTCAATCTCTTTTTGACGCACCTCGGACACGTCCGTGGCGGTCGTTCATCAAAATGGCCAGCGAGATACAATATTTCATCGCTCAATAGAACTTCCTTCAGCAACTGCCCACGCCTTCCTCAGACTCAATGTTATTTTTCATGCTTAAGGTTCAAACAATCCAAGCAATTTGTTACCACATGTATTACCTCGGCTAGAATTTACAGGCATAGATTTCTCAACACCGTGCGAAAGTTATCAATGTTAGAGGGTCTAAATAAAAGGGAATTTGACGAGATAACAGCGTGGAGTTGGGCTCTGTTAAACGCTCATCATTTTTATTGCCTTCCGGAAACTAGCATTAAAAGATTTTTGATCTATCGCACATGCACTTCAACGAACAATCGTGATATTGAACGAAGGTTCCCTGAAATGGCACTCATCGTTCAGCCTCGCCACCATTGGTGATGGTATCGACCAGTTCCTGTCAAAGGAGAGATATTTTCATATTAAAAAACTCCAATTTGCAGTTGGAAAAACTACCGATTTAAAACCCAGATATTTCTTCAACATAAGTTTTGTCTACGAGCTTTTATACCCACATCTTGATTTCCTTGAAATATTTCATAATTTAACCGCCATTCTAAGTGAATATACATATGCGCGTAAAATGGACGTTCATCTTAGGGAAAATTTACGGTAGAATTCTAATAAGGGCGGCCAGTATGTTGCGCAAAAACATAACCAAAAAGAGAAAATGCCATCAAGCTTCAGCAAGAAAATAGCGTTTGAAGCAATGAAGTCTGGTACTAGTTATCGCAGAGCCCAGTAGTGTGCTCAGGTGATCCTTCCGGCCTCAGGAGCCCACAGCTACTCTCTGAATACACCCTATTCTCTGATACAGCCTCAGCCTACTCTATGATACAGCCAACTCTCTGAATAAACCCTTCTCTCTGAATACACCCTACTCTCTGATACAGCCTACTCTCTGAAACAGCCTACTCTCTGAATAGACCCTTCTCCTTGAATACAACCTACTCTCTGAATACATCCTACCTTCTGAATACACCCTTCTCTTTGAATACAGACTACTCTCTGAATACAGCCTACTCTCTGAATACAGCCTGCCCTCTGAATTGAGCTTACTCTCCGTACACAGCCTACTCTCTGCATGTAGTCAACTCTCTACACGTAGCCTACTCCATACACATAGCCTACTCTCTGCACACAGCCTACTCTCAGAGATCCTCAGCCACAACGTAAGCCTCTGTTCCCTCGAGACCCCACAGACCTCCATGTCGATCTCTAACCCAGGAAACAGCTCCGCAGCCTTGGAATTATTCCTATACATCACATTATGGGTTCATGTTTTATTCAAGGTGTCACTCTTACAATCCAAATTTTCTAATCAAGAGAGTCATGGGTGCCCTAGAGAGATGACTCATGTAACACAAAGTAGATCCCGCAACTTACTGGTTGGCACTGTAATTTATGTGTTGTGGTTGGCAGTGTAATTTATGTGTTGTGGTTGACACTGTAATTTATGTGTTGTCCCTGTATCATAAAATTTGATCCTATGGTCGAGTTCACCTGGTAATTAGAGGTTGACCCTATAATCAAGAGTTGAATCACCTAACCAAGAAGATTTCCCTTTAATTAAGACCTTTCTAACTTTCATATCGAAAACAGTTAGGCTCATTAGATGTCAACCCTCTGTGGCTCAAGTCCCCTGCAGAGGTTTTCTTGAAGGATGATTTTCAAAGCCTGAAAAAAAGTTCTGCTTGATTTAGTTTGTAAGTTAAATTTCACTATTTAGAATATAAAAAGCACGCGTGAAAACTACTCTCATGAGCAGTACTGAATCATAAAAGACTTTGAGTCTGTTCGAATCATAATTAAAACGGACTTAACTTTCCATCCCTTCCGCCCCACCCTGTACACATTGACATTGAATTAAATACAGTTAGCACTCACATCGACTGACTAATTAATCGACTGACTAATTAATCGACATCGACTGACTAATTAAAACGTGAAAGAAGCGGTCTCATTATGCCGTATCCACAGGCAACATCACACAATGACGCCCACAGGCAATGAATTTTACCTCTGGGATGAGACAGATGAGCTGTAATGATATTCTTTGAATAAAGTGAGGGGATTTAAATAAACTGTGGGCACAAAATCTTTCTACTAGAATTAGCTCACAATGTCGTTAAAATTCAATGAAAAGTAAGCTTTTCAAGCATCAATACCTATAATAGAAGGAGATCGAAAATAGTCATTACAATCAAAGCTCATTGAGGTGCCCTCTTAGGTTTGGAGATAAAATGATGAGGAGGCGTGATCTAATTTTCTGATCATCGCCTTTACGACCAGACTGACGCGACCACAGCCGCAGCAGCTCCCTCATCGAGCACAAATCACACTGCTCAACGAAAATCACTTGTGTTTTGGCTTGGCAGTCAAAACCGTAATTTCCCATTGATTTACACCTGAACATAAGAAAAATCAACGACAAAACTTTGCGTTTCTCGGCAGGCTCTGAATTGTCAAATTTATATTTCTTTAATATGCATGATGGCAGTGATAAATATAATACAAGTATATTACAAAAGGAAAGTTTCCCATTAATAGATGGCATTTTCAATATTTTGCACCGTAAGGAGTTAGGAAATAGCGCTTAGCTACCAGGAATAAACATCTTATTACATTGTGCTATCGACGATTCCCGTCTAAGATTCTAGAATTGAGGATTATTTCTAGAGGTGTTCACTAATAACGCTAATCCGACTGTAAATTTTAGATCTCTTCTCTCACAAAAGAAAACGAGGAATGCGCCACTCTGTCGAACTGACGCTGAATGAAGGACACCGTCTGGACAACAGCAGTTGGTACACAGAGGGCTGAGGGCGCTTATTTGATCAAGGCACTAGTGCTGATTATGATAGGAGAATGAGAATTTGATTAAGGCAGTAGTTATAAATATGATAGGAGAATAAGAATTTAATTAAGGCAGTAGTTATGAATGTGATAGGAGAATGATAATTTGATTAGGGCACTAGTGCTGAATATGATTAGAGAAAGAGAATTTGATTAAGGCACTAGTTAGGAATATGATAGGAGAATGGGAATTTGATTGAGGCACTAGTTCTGAATATGATAGGAGAATGGGAATTTGATTAAGGCACTAGTTCTGAATATGGTAGGAGAATGAGCATTGAATTAGGGCATTAGTTCTGAATATGATAGGAGAAAGAGAATTTTGTGAGAAACATTCCAGAGCTACGGTTACTCTTCATACAGACTGCGGAAGAGTCAAAAATGGAGCTCGGAGTTCCACAAGAAACCACGAAACTTTTCAAAGCCTGAGAAAAAACATTAAGAATGTGAAAGCGTTCACTCGGTATTTTATCAAGAGCATGAGTGACCCGAACTCAATTAGAGTAACTCCAACACACAATCAATTATGTTCTTTGTAGAAGGCACTCATGAAAATTCAAAGAAATATGTGACTCTACGAGACTACCCAGGACGTATTTGCCATCATGTACGCGTAGATTATAAAAAAAGAATGCGCATACATAGATGCTCACTGCACATACCTAAGGAAATTAACACAATGCTCTGTGATAGAGGACTTTGGAAACTGTGGCTATGTAATTACGTGGCTCTGTAGAGCAAGTGGTAGCGTGCTAACCTCCTGGCCATTTGATTCTGGGCTCAATAGCCAGACGGAGTGCTTCCCTGGGGATATGAAGATCAAACACCATATTCATAAAAAGGCTTCATGCCGGGGTGCCCTATCCAGTTTCCTAAGCATCCAATACGTGACTTATACTTAGTTTCCTAAGTATCTCAAAATTGTGTATTAGAAACTCACTCACTTTCCTAAGCATCCAATGCGTGATGCCCCTAATACATAGTTTCCTAAGTATCTAATATGTGTGTATTAGAAACTCATTCACTTTCTTTAATCTAAATTTTATCCTACTGGTGGCTTAAACGCTGTCTTCATTGAGTGGTGCCGAGGACCACCAAAACACGCCCGCGGAGAGACTAGCCCGGACGGTGGCGTTCAAAAAGTCCTGACAAAAGCAAGCTCATTTCTCACGTAGGACAAATTGTAAGGTTACACCGGGCGGGTAAATCTGCCAGAGATGTGTCAGAAATGAGGAAGATGGAGTTTCACAAAGAGTGATTTCTCAGTTTAAAGAAACGGGCGAAATCCACTCGATCGTCAAAATAGAAGTAGACGTTCAATCGGTATTGTTCGAGCTATGTAGGAGCTCTAGCAAAAACTCTTTTATTACAAAAAATGTACTCACGCACATACCCTAAGAACTATAAATTCCTCATCTTAAAACCAAAAATGGCACAAATGAAGTTTCGATTTTTTTTAACGTTACCCGTTATCGTGTTAAACTCGAGCCAATTTAAAACGGGGACGCGGCTTTCCATGGCCCGAGATATACAAGGCACCGCAATTTTCGATAAATCTTTCGTTGATCTCACGCTCTGAAGTGGAATTTTTTCACGAAATGAGCCGTGAGAAGTAAATTTTATTCAATGTAAGATAACTCATCCAGATATTGACTGAGAAAAATGACGACATTAACTCACGATACGAAATGTTCTGAACAAGAGACAGGCAGAACTTTTCTGATGCTGACCTCATTTTCGGAGTTGTAATAAATTTGTGCCTTTGAAAATAACCGAAATATTAGCAGTTGCTCAGAATAAGCCGCCGTCTTGCCCGATGAAGTTGTGTGCTTGAGACACGAGGAAACGTTCTTTTGCAAACTTGAGATTCCGGGTTCAATAGCCGGCAGCCACTTGAGGGACGAGAACTGGGAAAATTTCATTCTAAAAATGCACTGCAAATTAAAAGTTTTCCCCTAAGAAAACATTGCAAACATCGAAAATACTTCGAGTTCTAATTTTTTCCAGATTTGAAATTCTTTCTGAAGCAGAAAAAATGCGAGAGCGCGAGGAATTAGGGCCGTGATTACACGCCTGCCGCATTCTTTGCCGACTGATTACGGTTTTTTTGCTCGGTAGCCGCAATTAGTTGCCGATTGTTCCGTGATAACCCGCATAAAAGAGAGCAAAGTAGCGCATAATTTAATGGTGCTTTTTGCGACCACTAATGACTCCCTTATTAGCTGCCCTCGGTAAAACGGCTGGTTTTTGGACTGCGGCCGCGGCGCGACACGCCTCCATGACAACTTAATCCATTTTTATTTCTCGACTTGTCTGCAGGTTGTGCGAATTTTGAACCTTAGGAGGAGCTGCAGGCGGGTAAAATAGACGCCATTTTATAAAAGTTCAGTAAAAATTTTGACAACCATAGCAAAAACGACCATTTGACTAATGACTCGTCATTTCAGAAAACAGAGAATAGATCTTCTGTGATCCTGGCTATCTTCACAATAGATTGTTGCGAGCTACAACTAGTCGTTACAAGGGCCAACAGGTCGCTACAGGCACCAACAACTAGTTGCATGTGTCTACAGGTCATTATATACACTAACAGGTCATTAAGTGCGACACATTGATATAAGCGCCAAGAGTTCGTTATTAATGTCAACTGGTTGTTACCTACCTCAACAGGTAGTTACATGTGTCAAGAGGTCGTTACAGGCACCAACAGGTGGTTAAGTGCACCAATAAATTCCATAAGCCAGCAAAGTCGTTACAAGCGTGAACAAGCCGTTGCATAAATAGCCAGTTAGTTGCTTTATGATCCATGCTATTTTTCAAATTACATACTTGTAACTACACATGACCGCATGTTGTTATATGACGACCCAAGCTTCGGGCTCGCTGGATCCAAACTAACACTCAATGACAGAATCTCCGATGACAGAATCAGCGTCAATTTTCAGTCACACGCCCTTCTTTTCCTGAGAGAGCCAATCTTTATTGCAACATCTATGAAAATTAGCTGAACTGAGTAATACTCTCCCCCCCTTCGAAGCTTATTACCCATGCCTTGTACCCCCATTCAAAGGTCGCACTTGCCTCACTCCTGGAATATACATTGCGCTGGTGATTATTCAAAACTAGTTTGCTGAACATATTTACTGATTTTTAGGAGGGTATGAGGGTCCCTGGAGTAAAGAAGGTTGGGTTGTCAAGCATGGAACGTTCACTGACCTTACTTATGATGCTCTCGAATGGTGGTGGAGTGCAACATGTGTTAGTAGTAGTGGTAAATAGTAGTATGGATTGCAGCGCTCGAGCGACTCAGACCAAATCTCCCCGAAAGAGAAGGGACTATTTTACATGTAATAAACAGAGTTTCTTGCACAAGGCAAGTTCCCGCATACATAGGATCCCTGGCACATAGAAACAACGAGTTAGGAATGAAGAGGACGAACAAATAAATGCGGGTTAGCTAATAAGGTGCAAAAGTGCGAGAATTGAAAAGGGCTCGAAAGACAGAAGCCCCAAAGGCTGAGACAAACTTGCAGTACTTCAACTTGTGTTAACTTGTCTATTTCATCTCAGAGCAAACGATTCATGGGTGAGTTAAGCCCTGTACCGTCTGTATGAATTTCAAAATTCACTTCCATCAGAATGCTGCTATTTATATATAGTTTTTCATTAAAAGTTGGATACAGCCGTTTTAAAAATACAGCCTGTGATAAGCTTTTGAGCAAGATAGTTTTTCTTAGCTATTAACTAAAAAATTCATCAGTCTTTATCAAATCTTGGAAGTTACTTCCGCATAAGGCTTAAACTGTTATATGTATAAGAGTTTTAAATCGATCAGTACAAATTAAGCTATATTTTTAATTGTATTTAGCTTAATTGAATTTTAGTCGTGCCACAGTTTTGTGCACTTACATGGAAAGTTCATCTAATGCAGCATTTTCTAAATTTTAAATTTATTAAGGATACTTAAATTAGGCATAAACATTACAAGCATTTCAATATAATTTTTTTTATTTAAAATATACGGGAAGCATATTAATGATTGATATGCTCTCCCGATGCTTCAACAATAACCAGGAGAGTACAGTCGTCAAATCCCCAACTTTATTTGTAGTAATACCTTTAGTAGAAGTTTCAAGCTCACTCCACAGGGGCGAAAAACAGGCGTCCTGACTAGGTGTCCCGACTGGTAAACACGTTGCGTAATTAGCAGCGACCACAGAAAAAAAATAGTTTAATCCAAAGTTGGTCACATACAAAGTAAATACCTTTTGGTTTTTCAGTTTTCTCAGTAGGGTTCAGGTCAGAAGAACGCGATAAAATTTCATCAGTCGGCCATCATTAAACCCAAGGTCTTCAAATATTCTACCGTATCCTTTGTAGCATGTGACGGGCATTGTCATGCGTAAAAACGAGTTTTTTTGTCGGCAGGAGGCCTCCTCCGGATCCAGGGATTCTAAAAGGATCCACTAATTTATAGCCAAAAATTTCTGCCCATATCATAACGCTTCCTCTTATTCGACGACGAAAACGTTGGAGGTGAGAAGCCCATTCTGGAACCCAAACTTTGCTCGACCGGTCAAGTCTGTCGAGGGTAACAATCCTCTCATCAGTGAAGAGGATGTGTTTAAAACGCAATTTCCCATTTGTTTTTGCCCACTCAAATCTATGATCCTTATGTACCTGCGTCAAAAGGGGAGAGGTCTGATATCGGGCATAACGTGTCTTGCCATGCTTCTCAGCACTCGACATCGGGTCGTTATCGATACATGACCTAGTCCAACACTTTCATAGACATCGTTGCTTGTTAAATCAGGAGGCCTGGGTACTTCCCATTTCACTCTGGACATATATCCTGCCTCACCAGTATCCTGTATTTTCCCATGTCTTACCTTTCGGCCTAGACTTCAGAATTACGAGATGCTTCTTCACACTACTGACATCTCGGTCCAATGTAGCAGCCATATCTCTCACTCATTCATTATCATATAATTTGAACACAATCTTCGGCTTTTCTTTGTCATTAATATAATTACGGTGACTCATTTTAACTGATGCCTTGCAAAACACAAACACGCGGCACGCTTCTCAAGCAACGACATTGCTCTAGGTGGCTTACTAGTGCGCAGAACTGATTCAAAAGTTGCACCTATGCGCGTGTTCGCGGTGTCAACACTTCCGTCAAATTTTATTTTTCAGAACTCAGTATTGCAGCGCATTCAACGAAACGGCTTTGACCAAAAGACGATGGAGAATATTTTTTTGTTCGACTCATCAAAGCCGGCATGAATGCCCTTCGAGAAATTTTACCTATAACGAAAAGTTCTGAAATGCTTTTCAGTGACCCCAATGGCTCGCTCTCCAAAGCATAAATAACATGAGTTTAATGCAAGTAACATGAATTCAATGCAAATAACATGTGAACAACGTAAAAATAATTTCAAAAAGGGACAATTGGAGGAGGGATTTAGCAGAACGAGGTTCCAATGCGTTGGAATATTTCTGTTTGGTCATGCAGAGGTGAGCGCTCGTTTTTTGAGATGTGCCGCTATTAAACTAGAGTGAAATGGTCGATTTTTACTCTATAATGCACAAATAGATCTAACGTTTCACTTATAATAGAGACATATCACAAAAAACGCGGCCTTACCTCACTCATGATAAAAAGCGAGAATATTTTGAAGCGTTGCGGCCTCGTTCGTTAAAATTAATGCGATAAATCCAGCTAGTTGAAGGGTTTTTCAAAAAATCATAATTTTCAGGTGGCGAAGTTAATATTATATAAATTAATATAATTAATATAATGGACTATTAATATAAATCAAGAGGAGTTCAAACTTGTTAGAAGAAGTGTAATTGGTGCACATTATTGATGAAGGTTTAGCTGCTCAGATCAGATGTAAAGCACGTCCTATTGACAAATCGAATAAAATTCGAAGAACTCAATAGTTCAACGATGGTTGAAACTCCATAAATTTCACCCCTAAAAAAACTCGGCTGGGCTTCTCAACAGCTCCAGTAAAAAGGTTAAAATTAAATACTCTTAAATACGTACAAAAATTTATGAAAGCATAAAAGCTCGAGCTAATCGATTAATCGTTTATATGAAATTTTATTACTGATCTCTAAGCTAGAATGTTTATACAGCGTTGCTGTGGAAATTCGTGTGGAGACGTAGAGCTGGAGACGAATTTATCCACCGTAATTGTTCATCATATAAGCCTAAATTATTATTGCATTAACAGTTCTATAGGTATTTTTAGAATATTATTGATGTCCTAAGCGAGGGCTCCACCAGGCTCCTTGTTGTTTGTGAAGGGTGAAACATTCCGAGCTGGTGAAACATTCCGTTTTTCACACCATTTTTCGATCGAATCATACGGGGTACATCCTTTTTGCGTGGCAATTTCGCTTGGAATGAGATGGCAAAGAAAATTCATACAAATATTTAGTCCGAACGTTTCGAGCTTGTGTTTATTCTCAACGAAATCTGCAATGCAACAAAAATTTCATTTATGCAACACTCCCAACAAAATTTGGTTCTGTTGTACGTTATAGAAATAGCCAAATAAAAAATGAAATCCACGAAATACCCACAATAACATTTAAATATATTTAAGGCAGTTGCGTTGCAATTTTAAAGCACAATGACGTTACAAACGGATTTAAAATTTCTACCAATAGGAAATACAGGTAAATGCGGAAATTAAGTTCGAACAAACGTCACAGTACCACACAAAAGAAAGGTTAACCATTGATTATTTTTAATAGAGATGCACCATATATATCATTTAATGAAGTTTTCAACTTATGAATGTCCAATGAGTCTAATATACGATAATAAAAATTACCTGAGCAAGACTCTAATATTTTAATTCGACAATGATCGGTAACTTGGTCACGTGAAGAATTGCAATATTGCCTAATACTAGAGTATGAAGTGCCTAATATTAGGCCTGTTAGATAACTCAGTCGAGCATGCTCTGCGACCTTTACGAACAGCGTTCGGTAGGTTTAACCCACATACTGCGATGCACAATCCGCACAACTAAAATTATATATAATCGAAGATCGCATGCCTTGGCGAAGCACATCTTTGAAACACAAAAATGGGCTGATGATACGGTTATTAACCAAAAAAATAAGGAAAGAAAATTAAGNTAAAGCTTGTTATGAACAGAAGCTATTTTGTTCAACAGTACATGTACTTACAGACAGGCGATTGTACGCTTCAACTTCCGTGTATGCTAATAATATGAAATCTCTGACATTTTTTGTTGATGACGTACATTTCGAGTATAGTTGGAATCAAGATAATTAAAAGTTAATATTCTTGAGGAAAATCAGTTGGATTTATTATGAACAAGTTGTCAATTAGTGTGGCAGAGTCTAACGAGACCCACGTAGGCTTAGTGATTAGTGGAAGAAGTGATTTCGAGTACATGACATTAAAAACAATGGAGGTTGGTTCGCTCTTTTAGAAATTGAACAAATCATTGTTACAGTATGGAAGTGTGGACCAAGGATTTTTGCACTCGTTATGGAACACCAGGGGGTAACCTTCTGTTCATAATTGTGGCTGCTCATTTATTATCCTAAGGTTTTCATCACACCAGAATCGGCAGTTTTGTTTTTAAACATGGCCACTGATATGGAAATGGGCCTCATGAGGCAGGATTAGCTGTGAGGTAAAGGTGTCATCCTTCTTGGGCCATAAAAATATAGGTGCGAAGTCCTTTCTTTGTTGATGGTCTTCAAAATTTTACCAATTATGCTACTTGAATTTTATTTCAAAAAAAATTTTAAGTCTTTTGTTAGGATGCATCGCAATGATCTTCGTGAAATTCCTAGATGACTAGAACGTTGACTAGTCGACGTTTTTAAATCTGCTGCAACACTCAATGAAACACGTTGAATTACATCTGCATTTCGTACTGATCTCGGTCTGCCAGTGCGTTCTTTGTCTGCTGTTGAGCCGTAATCTCTGAATTTTGGAACCATTGCAATAGTGCAATGGTTTTCAGGTTTTTGTAGGTTAATTGTTCATACGAAGTCCCTCTGTACAACAACTAACGATCCATTGCAAGAGAAATAACTTTCCACTGTCTTTCCTCGTAGATCCTTGCTTTATTTCGGCATTTTTGAAATATGATAATTGTGTAAATTTCGATTTTAAGTTACGCATCAAGTCCGTATCATCGGCACAGGATAAAACTGCAAGATTTCCTCTTTCATAATGCTATGTAACTTATTTTACAGCTGTGTTAGTTGTCGTGTAATAAATATTCAAAATGGTGAAGTGACTTTTACGCCTCCCCGTATACGTGACATGTGCTACACAGGAGCGTGAGGTGGTCACTTCATATCGTGGTTATGGCAACAAAGGGTAAAGAAAATACTGTGGATGTAAAACTTGTAATAAATACCTTTCTGAATAAAGCACGGCAATTGTTTCCTAGCACAAGTGCGGCTAAAAACATAGGCTAAATTTAAATAGTTTAAATTGATATATGTAGGTAAAGACACACACGAAAGAGCAGGAAAGTGCTGGTTTTCTGAGTATCATATTTAACGTGAGAGTATGCTGACTATAATCTCTCTGTTAATTATGCACTCTAATCTTTCTGTTAACTATGTGCTATTATCTTTTTTTAACTATCTACTATAATTCTATAACTATGTACTATAATCTCCCTGCTAATTATGTACTATAATTGAATAATCTCTCTGCTAACTATGTACTATGATCTCTCTGTGCGGCACGTTGTTAACTATGTTAACTATGAGTGACCTTACGATTAGTTTTGTTCTCCTTAACCATATATGAAGTGATTCTACAAAATTATTTGAACGAGCATTCCTTCATTCAAGCAACCGAGTTCAACTTGCATGCATGACTATCAGCTGTGTGCGGGAAATATTACGGTTCCCCCAGCACCAACGAGTGTTGAGCACAAAGGACTGCCAGCGCTGGAAATGAAGACCTGATCGCGACCGAGTCCGGCATCGTTTAGCGGCCGCTGGGGCCTAGAACGTGACGTCACGAGTGTTGGAGATGGGACTGATGACAGGGAAGCTAATTCTACGGCAAAAAAACAAGGTCCCCACGATCGTACTAAAATTCAGCGCTTTGGTTTTATAAAATCCATCATTAAAGTCCGGAAACGGGAATAAATTCATACATAAAATTGCATGGAAGAGTAATAGGATGTTGAATGTTGTATTTTGCTCATTTCACTGTTTACGTGCAATTTTCAGTTGGCATTTGTTTCCATTTCAGAACACTGATGATGGATTTGTATAAATCCGAAAAGTTAAGCTTTTAGCATGACGGTGGTAACCTTGGTTCTCTTTTTTATCCACAGAAGTAGCAAATATTCTCACGTTCACAAAACAATTCGTTGCCCTTATCCCCAAAGAAGATCCAATGACTCAATGCTGTGCAGTTCCAATGTAAAGGCGGCTGCTCACTTTTCAAAGGGAAATACGTATACGTGAGATATACGGATGATATAGGTAAGATATACGGATGATATACGTAAAATATACGTATGCGTAGACATTCACAAATGTAAGAATTTCCTGTTCCGGTACATATGAGGGAAGTTAGTTTATCGCAGAAAGTTAAATTCATTTTATTGTAAATGTATGTGAGACCCTTCATGTAGTTTTTCCTACAGAGACAGCTACAGTATAATTGAAAATTTATGCACATATATATGTATACAAATAATACACGACTGCCAGTAATTTTTCGTACGAAGATGGCAGTAGACTTATCGTAAACATATCTTTAGTCCGATAAGATTGAAATTGTTAATTCGCATGACGTTAATGGCCGGACTTCAACGTTTTGTTTTAGATTTTCGAAAGCAGGTTCCCAAGAAAACTTTATTTGCACTATTATAACAAATTAATTTTAATTCAATCTCGTAGCCAGTCAGCACAAGACTAGAGTAGCAGCCCAGTAACAGACCACTCGGCTCCTCTCACTGGTATTTTTTATTTCGTTCTAAAATAAAAATATCGTTCAAAAATGAATTAATCTCTTTCTCAGTCTCTCAGAGCTTCTCGACAGAAAAAGTTTTTGACAAGTACCAGTCTTGTTACAGAGGTGACAAGTACCAGTCTTGTTACAGAGGTGACAAGTACCAGACATATTCCTGAGTTACAGAATTGCGCAAATTTCTTCTTCGCTTCAAGCATTTCAATTAATGGTGGGATTAATCACGCCTAACGTTAACGCTGTTTCAGCACGGCAGAGAATTGAAACACGTGAAGCCTGCACTGCTCTAAAAGTGCAAGAGGTTTATTCTAGTAATGTTCACAACGTCCCTTGGCAAAAAAAGTCCATTCTTTGAGCTTTTTAATGCTTCCCCTTCCACAATGGGCGTACTAGATTTCTTTATTTTTTCATTCTTTTTTAAGATTGACTTTTCACACCACAGTAAGGCCGGCAATCGCTTTCAAAACGCGTGTCCATTGTAAAGATTTGCAGTCTAACAAAGTGAGTAACAATTCAGGTAGGTACGCAATTTTACGAAAAAGTTTATTTTGAACTCCAGAAGTTGTCCTGTGAAGTTGTTCTATATGCTTCAGCTCTATCAATATTTCCGTATGTTAAAAACACACAGAACCAACAGCCCAAAGTGAGCAATGCACAGACACAGGAAAGTTTAATTTCGGAATTCTTGAACTTTCCACGTAGCTTTCTATCCTTTGCGACTTTTGTTCTACGAACAGTGCTAAAAAAATGCAGCCTCTACAACGAAGCGCTGTTTCTACGGGTTTTAGAATTGTGAGGTTAGAATATTAATGTATTCATGGCAGCTATTTTAGATCATCACTTTTATTTTAGTAGCCATGCTTGCAGGATTTATCATTTGGCTTCATTAAATTGGTCCCGTAGTTTCAATAAAAACAGCCTCGAGAGTACCGCACAAAACATTCCATTTAATTAACGATCACTGTCGACATATGTCGACGCCGTGTTTGTCCTGTTCACACTAGCACTGTCTACCACCCAGACCGTGTTCAAGTGCCGCCACCACCTGGGCCGTGCGTTGTTGACAGGTCACGGGGAATACCAATGATTTAAAAATAACGCTTCTAGTCGTCGTCGATGTCAACGTTTCGAAAGTCGGGTAATTCTCTGGCAAATTTTAGAAAATTCGAATGTTTCATGCGGTAGTCCAGGTCCTGAGATTATATGGTTAAGATTAAGATATGAACTTGCTTACATGCTAAGAAAAAGATTTATCACGAAAATTAGGAGTCAATCTTATTGTGAATCTTGAAGGTCATTCACCGCAATTTAGTTTTGTTTCTTTGTCGTTTGAAGCTCAACTACGGAATGTTACAAAAAATGGTCGTTTTGAAAATCCCTTCCTGAAATACTTTGAATAAATTTAAAACTGGAATATATAACACAATGCAAATGCGCTAGCAGTCTACTTATTCGTTCGGGGCTCACGAGAAACATCACCTCGTATAAGATTGCAAATTAGAGTCCTTATTATTACAGAGTAGCAGCGTGCTCGAGAAAAATATTTGCACTGCCCGATTTCTCTACCTTTCGCTTTAACATGTTTTCTCATGAGTATTAGAAGTAAATGAGAAATATGTGCTCTTTAACATACTCTTTCTTACGCACCTAGACAACAGGACGCTGGGGAATACAACTTGCGTTAGATATATGTAAATACATACACGAATCCAGCCGAGCAGCATCGAATATCATACAACGCACCCCACAAAAAAAGTGCATCGTACTCTGATTTGATATTACTCAGAAACTACCATTCATACTTCAAGTGTGTAAAAACAAGTGCTAAGAATAACCTTTTTCTATCAAAGTTGAAATTTGCGTTAAATTTCTTCGTACCGTATTAATTTACTGATGTTTTCAGTGGAGTCTAAAATGTGTTCGCGCGAGGGTGTCAACATTTTTCAAAATCAAAGGTGGAAGGAAACGGAATTAATCTACGTAAAACTGTTACAATGACCATTTCCTTTTATTTCTAGGGGTCATTCCTTCCACTTGTCATCTATTTCTATCAAAGCACATCCGAGACTTCGCTCGCATTTCTCTCATTATTAACTGATCAGCTGCAAATTTTCTTTCAGTACGTTTACTTCACGTGTGAGCTTTTCACTTAACTAGTTGATGTTTTCTGTAGGAGTAGAGTTCACTTTATTTGTTGAGAAACTTCATATAATAGACTCTACGGGTTAAATCAGGGATCTTGGAGGTCGCTCGATATCGTGATTCAAAGCCTCAATATGACCGTAGAAAAGCTCGTCTAACCGATCTCCGACAATGCGCCCACGACGAGAGTGGGCGTCGTCTTGCAACCATCATGTTCTATTGAATTGATAGCCGCAAATGATTTGGAGCGCTGGGATTATATTTTCGTCGATCCTGTTCAAATAAATCTTTTCAGTCAAATTTTCGTCCTAAAAAACGGGCCAATAAGAGAGCCATTCCCCCACATTTCAAAACGAAGGGAAAGTTTTTCCCTACAGATACGGATGTTGAATTGCTGTACATTGTTTTGTGGCTTATATTTTATTGCTGTACTTTGTTTTGTGGCTTATATTGTATTGCTGTACATTGTTTTATGGCTTATATTGTCTGATATTATGGCTGCTTACACTGCCATTCATATAAAAAGCTGTCTCACTACCAATCATAACTTCATCTTCAAAACGGTTCGGTGTCCGAAGAAACCATTTTGCAAATTGTTTGTGACGATGGCGATCAGTTTCGGGGAGTTGATGTCTAACTTGAATTTCGAAGGGATACCATTTCAAATCTTTTTTTAACATTACGGTTGAATATTGGTTTCGTTAACTGTGAGTTATTGCTTCTGGTTATTGCGTACGCATTCAGCTGAAGAATCATACGAACATTTTCGACGTTTTCTTTAGTTCTCAGTCATTCTCCTCCCAGAACAGCTTTAGTTTAGATTCAGATTCGCTCCTTGTTCTTCCTCTTCCGGACACGTAACCAAGTGATGCGCTTGCCTGGCGAACGCCTGCATCCAAAGCCTTCGGTGAATAAATTTTGCTCTTGCTTGATACTTCTAGACCTAGTAACATTGGTGATTACGAACACTCGTTGCTCTGGTGATAACTGCTTAATAAAAGCGGGATTCTCGACGATGTTAAAGCAGGCGAATCATTAAGGATCTTGTAAGAATTCTTACAAATCTTCGAAAATCTTATAAATGATTGTAGTATCATAGATAAATGAAGAAAATTTTCATCTCTAACTTTAAATTTTACCTACTGATTTTTATTCACTTGAATCGTTTATGATTTCTTTCACTTTTGATTTTAATCAATTTTAACACCCTATGGCAAACATATTCCGGATAGTCTCCACTGAAAGCCTCTGTGAATTAATATTACTCAAGGAAATTCAATGAAAATTTCAAAGTTGATAAGAAAAAGGTTGTTCTAAGAACAGATAGTTACAGACCCGACTTATGAATAATAGTTTTCGAGTAACATCGAATCAAAGTGTGGCATACTTTTCCATGGGATACCCGGTACAAGGTGTGTCACAAAAACGTATACTTGCCCGTAAAAAATAAGTAAGAGTAATGCGCCATGAATGCAAAATACCGCTTGAGAGATGACCCTGCAATTCCTGCATTTAGCAAGCTGAGAGAGCTAAAATCAACTCGATATTAAGGATGTATTGATGTTTTACAGCGAAGTATTCGTTTTTGTGTGACGCACTGCATTCCGTTCACAATCTCGGTATGACCCTCGTCTCACAGGAGAGTTAAAAACAATGGTAGCTAGAAATTATACGTACACTTCAAAGCTTTTATGTATATATATATGTATAGATATTCAAATATATTTATCTACGCAGAAGACAAGCTATCGGTGATACATTTTCTAACATTAGCAATTCGATTATTATGGGCCTCCCTATGTCGTTCAGGAACTCTAACGTGCGTGATTATTTAGTTATAGGTCTTACTTGCTATGATTATGAGAAATGTCATTATGTACAGTTCATAAATTTGCAAACTAAAGTCTCAAAGTTAAAGACGGGTCAGGTCATCTCAACCTGCAGGATATAAGCGTGACCAAGCAAAGCCTCGTACTTCTCGTCTTCTTTGTTTTTCACTTCGAAATATAAACCCTGTACACGATAAATATAATAAATATAAACCCTGTGCACGATTAATATAATAATTATGAACCCGGTGCACGACAAATATAAACCCGATGCACGATAAGTATAATAAATATAAACGATGTGAACGATAAATATAAACCCTGTGCAGGACATGTATAATAAATGTAAACCACTGCACGATAAATTTAATAAGTGTAAGCCTCTGCACGATAAATATAATGTATGTAAACCTCTGCAAGATAAATATAATAAATGTGAACCTTTGCACGATAAACATCTTGTAGCAGAACATCAAGAACTCGTCACTTCAGACACGCGGTGGCGTGGGACGTATGTAGCGTGTCGTTAAACAATGTGTAGCGTTGATGCACTGCATAACACGTACACACTGTGTAACATGTAGACATTGTGTAACGTGTACACATTGTGAGCCGTGTTCACACTGTGTAAATGTACGCATTGTGAAACCTGTTCACACTGGATTACATACATACATTGTGAAACATGATCACACTTTGTAACATATACATATTGCGTGACATTGAGACACTGCGTAACACTGACAAATTATAAAACATGTACACAGTGTGTAGCTTTGGCACACTGTGTAACACTTGTACATCATGGAACATTGTTTGCTCACTGTGTTACGCGTACATGCTGAGTAACAGACCACTGCCCATTTACCAACCAATTTGGGTCTGCGTTGGTTTAAGAGATTTAGAAAACACTCAGCAGAGTGTGAGTGTTCGAGACCAGTGGCAAGTGGCAATCTTGTCGTCAAACACAGCTGCAAATCTTATTGAGAAACACAGCTACAATTCTTGTCATGAAACACAGTTGCAATTCCTGTCATGAAACACAGCTGCAATTCTTATTGAGAAACAGAGCTGCAATTCTTGTTCAGAAACACAGCTGCAATTCTTATTGAGAAACATAGCTGCAATTTTTGTTGTGAAACACAGCTGCAATTCTTGTTCAGAAACACAGCTGCAATTCTTATTGAGAAACACAGCTGCAATTCTTGTTGAGAAACACAGCTGCAATTCTTATCGAGAAACACTGCTGCAATTCTTGTTCAGAAACACAGCTGCAATTCTTGTTATGAAACACAGCTACAATTCATGTTGAGAAACACAGCTGCAATTCTTGTTGAGAAACAGAACTGCAATTCTTGTTGAGAAACACAGCTGCAATTCTTGTTGAGAAACACCCCTGCAGCTCTTGTTGAGAAACACCCTTGCAATTCTTGCTGAGAAACATAGCTGCAACTTTTGTTGAGAGACACAGCTGCAACTCTGGTTGAGAAACACAGCTGTAGTTCTTGTTGAGAAACACAGCTGCAGTTCTCTTTGAGAAACACAGCTGCAACTTGTGTTGAGAAACACAGCTGCAATTCTTGTTGAGAAACACAGCTGCAATTCATTAAATCTGCTTGTTAAAAGAAGTAGCAGACAGAGCACGTAGCAGCAGAGACCGGCGATGTGGCACATAATTGCCGACTGATCTCACAAAAGAGGCAGTTTTAAAAAGCGAAATTCTCGTGGTACATTGATTTGAATTCTGTGAAATTCTGATACGATATTCTGCGTAAGTTATTATTTCATCTCTGTTCCAGACATCTTGTGTGTGAAAGGGCTTTTTTTAGTGAAAATTAAGATTGAATGACATGGTCAAAATTGATTAACATTGTCAAATTGAATAACATAGTGAAAATTGAATAACATGGTCATAATTTGAATAACACGGTCAAATTGAATAAAATGTTTGAATTGAATAACTTTGTCAATACTGAATAACATCGTCAAAATTGATTAACGCGGTCAGTATGTTGGAGCAAAGAAGTTAACAAAAGTCTACGGGATCAGCAATCCCATTAACAATAGTTGTGTACCGCTTCTTGGAATGAGTGTTCGAAAATGTGCTTCTGAACAGCAGAAATGAAACCGTACTTAAGTGGATGCGGGCACCGAATAAAACTCGCCAAAGTTAGGGGTCGATCTAAAAATGTGCCCAGTACAAAACACATAACCACACCCACGACTGCAGGAACAACACGATATGAGATCAAGGACGGATGTGCAAAAATTGTAATTTTTAGGTACCCACTCATGCGCATTTACGTTAACAATGAATATTAGTAAGACGTCATGACTGAGATGGCTCAAGCTAGACCTAGCATCGTTACGTTACAGATAACCTGAATGGAATTAAAACAACCTAATAAGATCAGTTAATGCGAAAATTCATTTGAGTAGTTCTTAAAATTCACAGCAAACACCTAGAAAAATGGAAAAATATCAAAAAGTAATAAGAGACGTGTTGCAACGAGGCGCTTATAAGAGAACAACAATCACTAACATAAAAAACAATGCAATGTTACCAGAAATAGGGAAGTGGGCATGCCAACGAGCAATTATTTCACCTGAGACTTGATGTATGCAAACAAACCTGTTACTGAACGTGAACGATTGGATTCTGCGTATTTCCCTGAGTGAAAAACTCAGAATTTGATAAAAATTGGCGTTCCAAAGATGGAAAACATACTCCCATTTTCGTTAAAAGCCCTTTTACGTATATATTTTGCTGACAGGCATGTAGAAATTAATGAGAAACATGTACACCAACGCCGACGGGAGCCGCTTGTCTAAATACAGGTTAAAGTCTACGCGTCCGCACTCCGGCGTTCCATCACGATTGTAAAATATTGAAATCAATACCGGTACTAAACTCGAAAGCTACGTTTAGACTCAAATCCTATACAAGCCTAAAGCCTGATCGCTCAGCGTGTTTTGCAAGTTTAATGAATAGGAAATTTTCCAAATGTTAAGGAAATCGAAGAGAGAGAGCATCGCTTAAGCGCTTTGGAGTATGGCCGGCTGTAGGTATAATTGATGCTAGAATCCGATTAAAGGCTCCGAATGCTATCATGGTGTGAACAGATGGTAGAATGTGGATTCTGATTTTTGGATTTTCTGAATGTGAATTTACTTTGGTTTTGATTCAACGTGGTAGTAAATGTTGCAAGTTTTAGGGACGATTACGGAAACAAATGATAATGGGCTTGAAGTTCATACATATATAAAATGAGTGTCACGGGATTTACGTGAATCGCCAATATGAGTTGAATAAACCGTGGTCTTTTACATTTATGTTGGCACGGAATCTAAAAAATTAATTTCAATGTGCACGAGGAAATTAAATATGTTACGAGGAAATGTGCGCTTGCCACTCGTAAATTTGAAACAATGATTTGGGGAAATTACTTGTTGAATACCGAAGATTGAAGCAAGCAGCAATTCCATTATTACGTCATCGACACAATTCTCTGCTCGTCCGTACATTTTTGTACGTGGCTTGACATCCATCACCCGATGATCTAATGTCAGCCTTCTCTAGGACTAATTTACCCGCAACTCATAACATTTTCTTTCATAAAAAAATACATATACGTATTTCCGGGGCTTTGTGGTGCTCCAATTGGAAATACCCTGAAAAAGTGTCATTAAAAGGCAATTCAAAATAGAAAAGGTCACGTGACGGTGAAATTCTGCGGGCTGTTCCACAGCTTCTAGTGTGGAAAATATTACCTTAGAATCTTGGCAATATTGCAGCGGATAAACTGTGCTAGTCGTGAAATTAAGCAAACGTATGTATAGTCTCTTCGCTCTTAAAGATACATGATTTAACCTAACGGCATTCTTTTATTCTCATGCCGAGTGAGCCGTACTTTCACGATCTCTCAGTCCGGGCGCCGCAACACTTTCACGATCTCTCAGTCCGGACGCCGCAACACTTCTACGATCTCTCAGTCCAGACACCGCAACACTCTCACGATCTCTCAGTCCGGGCGCCGCAACACTCCCACGATCTCTCAGTCCGGACACCACAACACTCCCACGATCTCTCAGTCCGGGTGCATCAATAATTGAGAAAATTAAGATCCAAAACGGTCGTAAAGTTCCATAAGTGATGTGGAAGCTGTATAGTGCAGGTTCTCTCGAGGGTGCGCAATAGTTGTCTATTTCATCGCCAACTTTAAACTTTCTAAGCTTAAACTTTTCGTCCATCAAAGAAACTTGCTCCGTAACCGCCCTGCTGGAGAGAAGCGTCGAGCGATGGCACGTTGCGTCAGCTCGCGCAGTTTATGCGAGGATCGTCCAATAGAAAAATTCTTCATCTAATATGGCGATGCAAACAAACTTGTTTACATGAAGATGCAAAGAAGTATCTCCGTACGAAGATACCAAAAATTTGATTCCCGTGTTACGATTTCCAGGATTTTTTCGATTAAGTGTTAATTCAACAGATTTTCAGACACTTTCAGTGCGTATCGCTCTTCAAGTAAAAAAACATAATTTTTTGAGATAATTTTGAATCATTCCATGTGGCAAAACGCATCGCCCAATTTTTTATACGATACAGCACGTACACTCACTAGGAGCAATGTTACGTAGTGTACACATTTTAAAAAACAAAATTGGATTCGAAAAGTGTATCAACGTTGGTGTTCAACGCTTATGAGTGCAACTCATGGACTCAGCTCATTCACACGCACTCGTACGAGGCGTGGAATCAGCTTATGCACGTGCAGTCATACAAAGCTTACTCTATACTGTCCACCGTTAATTTATGTTAGAACAAAACAAATGTCTATCTTACTTCGTAACTCAAGAATGTTGCTCACTCTCTGTTTCCATGAGGCGGCTGGGTCATAAGAGCGCGGCCAAAACCTGTCTAAGTGCTATCATACAATTTTTAACTACATGCTAATGAGTATACTTCACGTTGTTTAACAACAATTTAGGTAAAAATTACATTCAGCGCGGCTTATCATCGCCTTCGGGCACCAAAACCCAAGTCTATTACACTCGGCTTAACATCTTGCGTTATTTATTTACATGTCAACGCCTTCACCTACCAGCAGGCAGAGTTCGCCAACAGAAATCACGTGCTCTGTCTCTACGTAATACTTCTTGTTTCATAGAAGCCGGGCATCAATTAACACTCATGGAAGTCGTTCTCTAGCTAATGCATTTTCACTGACATATTCGCTCCACCAATAAAGTCAACCTTCGTTTCTAATGACGGCAGCCTACAGTCAAAGTCACTTCCTGTCATTGGCCAATTTTTCCAGCGTTATAGGTATGGGAAACAATATCACTGACCTAGGTTTATTATATATACTCATATGAGTATATACCGTTAACGGGTCCGTTCATTAACACCATCTGACTAGTATCTCCGGTCTTCAGTTGATGATAGAGAAACTGTGTCGTTGTCGTAAGCCTGAGGAGCGTTTCTCGTGCTATTGTGGGGAACCACTAAAGGTTCAGGAGATATGGTCCCTCGGGCAGGCCTCTTCTCCGTCTTTTTCTTCCTCTTGTACCGACACATGAGGATGTCCACGCACTCGTCCTTCTTGCGGTCAATGAGCTTCTCGTACCCGACGCAGAGCAGCACCACCGTCATGATGATCGTAGAGATCCCCAGCACCAGGAAAATGCCCGTTAGGTTGTACATGTCCGTCTCTGAAAACCAAAAATCATGTTTTAGACCATCGGTAGAGAGGGAAACCGTCTCACACGAGTGGGTAAAATACCTTCTGTTTCAACTGGGGCGAGTTTATGAAATTCATTTTTTTCGGAGCGTTGGAACTGCTTTTCAGTGCACGGAAGCCGAAGTATTCGATGAGAATGAAAAACCCATAGGAAAATTATGTATTCAAGGTTATTATAATTTGATAAACTGAAGATTAGGCATC
The DNA here is from genome assembly GCA_014899125.1 of Orchestia grillus. NCBI lineage: Eukaryota > Metazoa > Arthropoda > Malacostraca > Amphipoda > Talitridae > Orchestia > Orchestia grillus. The sequence continues at coordinate 39,509 of VOMN01102375.1, forward strand.
ATCTACTGAGTATTCTAATTCAGAAATCATAAAACTACATCCGAATACTAGAGATTATACATCGAGAGAGATAACATGAATGAGGTCAATAGAATTTTATACTTTATAACAGAGTTTAAAGAATAATTGTAACCTTGGCCAGGTGAAAAGAACGAGCAGTAAATTTAGAATCTCTAAAAATCGTCTATCACGAGCAAATCACATATACAATTTTTTAAAACGTCATTAGGATTTCAAAGTCTACGATGAGCATAATAAGTTTAAGTTACATGCAAGTATTGAACAGGTATAAGTCGTTATTCAGACCTAGCGCCGTATAGATTTGTTTCTTAGTTGCTCGGCAACGATATGACAAAAACAAGACGTCTGGGATAGACAAAACGGAGCTATTGCATATGGTCGGGCCAAGGAGCATCTAGTACAGGAAGTAGCCGAATTCGCTGGTGTTTCACACCGCACTGTTACGCAGGTTACCACCATGAGACAACTCGAAACGAAATTGTAGTCGGAAGAAAAATCCAACTGATAGTTGCTGTTGCCTTGTGGCCCGAATTTTCCTCAGGAATCGCATTGCATTAAAGCTGGAACTACTGCAAAATGTCAACGATGGCTCTCATCCTGCTGTTTTTGTGCACTTCTTGACTCAACACCACGCAGAATTGCTGTCAATATTCTTGCTCGTAGGGGTACTACATCACATCAGTAGCATGTGACTAATTTTTTGTCCGGGGAGTTTATGTTATACTCGAGCCTTATGTGTCGGTTGGAAAAATGTACTCAAAGATTTTAAGACGCTTCATTTACGACTGTTCTGAGTATGGGGTAAAATTAAGGAGCCAGGCCAGCGCATCGTATATATTTCTGCCCCGTCGTGCTCGTATCCTGAATACCCCATTAAAATTCGGTGCAGTTAATTCCTCAGAGTTCACTAGCCAGCAGCGCAGTGGCGCGCTCGTTATGTCTGCGTTATGCGCGCCATTGACCAATTTGTCCCCCGTACAGATATAAATCTGCTCAAACCTGCCAAAATACGTCAGAAAACTACCATAACTGCGAAAAACTGCCCAAAGCCTACTGCGCAACTGCGCTTATTTTAACAGGATTCTCACAGAACTCTCCGCATACCATGAGTCAGATCAAGGTTGTACGTTCGGCTGAAATTAGTGCAATGGATCTTTCTGATGGACGACATTAAAGGAAAACTGTTTAGCAGAAGACAAAGTAAAATACAGTAATATTTTTCGAGCAATAGTAAACATGTGTAAAATCGGTGACTCATACCGATGTCCTATGATCGCTTCATTTGCTGACGTATCCCGTCTGAAAATATCTCTACTTTTTTGAGGGACGTTAGATCAATCGAAGCCTATCTACATCAGATCCATGACAGCCAACTACATATATCAAATCCAGAGATACCATCTACGTCAGATTCATCAGAGCTTTTCTACATTAGATGCATCGATGTCACCTACGTCAGATCTACCGCAGACGTCGGCTATGGCTCCCACCGCGAAACGGACACGCTCACAGTCCGCCAGACCGGCCGGCCGGTCGATAAAACTGCTCCCGGGAGCAATAAAACTAAAAAGACCGTAAATGAACACTTACTCTCTCCACCCTCGAACCTGCTCCCGCAGCATGCTCCTGCAGTGCCACTCCGACCTATGTATCAAATCTCAACATGAACAATAAATCTTTATTGTCCGTGGAAGGCGCTCGACCAAGCGCTCGATTGTACGGGGTCTCGCAGCTTTGTCCGCACCGTCTGCCTCTGTCTTTGAGGCTCGATCCCCAGCGGCGTTTTGGTGTTGTAGCTCTTGAAATTTAAAACTACGCGCGGGATATTGATGGGAAATGAGCGTTTGCTGAATTACCGGAACTAGGCGTCTTGTCCGCAGACGGGAACTGGATGTCGGTTTCTGGACAGTGGAGGTGGGCATCGTGCTCGAAAGAGGGATTCAACATCGTGTTAGGAAAATTGAAATTGGATACAATGTTAAAAAACAGAACTGGACATCGTGATCAAAAAAAGGAAGCTGGATCCCGTGTTCTGAAAAAAGAAACTAAATGTCATGCTTGAAAAAAAAATGGACGTCGCGTTTCTTAAATTGAAACTGGGTATCAAGTTAAAGGAAAACAAACTTGGACATCAAGTTCTAAAAAGAGTAAGTAAATCGAAAATGAATAATTTCGATCAATAAATAAAAAGTTTTCATACCATTGGAAAGCATTTGCACTTCTATACTTGGCTTCATCAAAGTTTTTTGAAGTTTGTAAGGACGGTGGTGAGGCCAAACTGAAAGTTTCTGATCTTGACTAACGAGTGAAAGCTCAATTATTTTAAAATCAATTATGACTCAAACTTCAAGTCTTCATAATTTTGCGTCTGGAGCGGAGTATCATGTGCAACGTGTCACGTGCAGCACGTGACACTCGCGTGCAGCACGTCAGACTCGCGTGCAGCACGTCACACTGTCGTCCAACACGTCACACTCTCCTCCAACACGTCACACTCTCCTCCAACACGTCGTTGAACAGCTAAGCTCAGATGCAGCAGCGGTCTCTACTGCTCCAGTGCAGAAAGTTGCACAACTTAGCGTCAAGTTTGGACATCCTGATTGGGCTTGCCTAGAACCAGCCCCATTAAAGCAGAGGGCGCCGCCCCAACAGCCCTCCCAGATGCTACGCTGTTAACCTGCTAACGGTCACTGCCCGCTTGGATGACGCTGTGTTCACACGGTCTCCGCAACTGACTGTGACCGTATAAATGCGACAACCACAGCGTCGATTTATGTACTGTGTCGACTTGACTTCGAACTTGACTTGGCATGAGGGCTGACGTATATCTTGGTCTTTATTACGGCCTATAAAGCACCTGCGATCTTCACACCTTATACAACAAGAGTAGCTGTGACTAGAGTAACTGTCATTAATGTAGCTGTAATTAGAGTAACTGTCACTGGTGTAGCTGTAACTAGAGTAACTGTCACTAGTGTAGCTGTAACTAGAGTAACTGTCACTGGTGTAGCTGTAACTAGAGTAGCTGTCACTGGTGTAGTTGTAACTAGAGTAAGGGTCACTAGTGTAGCTGCAACTTGCAAAGCAGTTCGCCCTCCCCCCCCTTGCGCACCTGCCCGCCGGGATTTGACTTGAACAAACGAAGTACCTCCCTGAGATCGCACGATGTATTTACCGCGACTCATTTTAAAGATTTGAAGCTGGAAAGGATGGAAGCCCCTGAGAGGCAACGTCCGGCGCTGGGGAAGAATTTGCTCTCGAGATATGTCGTTTTAGTTCATTCTAATCCGACAGAACTTATAGTCATAAACTGCTGGAATGCGAGTACTTGTTGGTACAGAAGAGATAATGAAAGTAATGTATATTGAACTGTTACCAGACGCACCCGCCAAAACTCGAGGGACAAATAATGTTACTCTCTCAAGATGCTCTCTTATTTACGGTAACTCGGACATGAAATATTGTTATTTGCAGTATCACTCATACGGAGTGCCTTTGCCGACAGTCTAGCTGATTAGTTAGAAATACGGACCCGGGAATTTTCTCCTATGTAAATCCTTAAGAGCGTGACAGAGAGATGGACGGACCAAGCAAGCAGCATTGGGCTATTATTTATTATGTAGGGAGATGGATTCCCTTGAAATGATGCCTAGTGTTTGTGAAAGGTTTGGAGTTGTGACTAGTAGTGGCGTTAAGCTCTTTAAACATAACATAAAAAGAATATTTCCATATATCGTGAAGGAAATACGCCATCCCATTCTTATCGTCAAGACGACGCTGAAGTGACCGGTACAGTCGAGGTACGAATGTCGCATCTCTTAGAGTTTTTGTTTCATAAATGTTGAAAATTTTATGAGTGACTTTGGACCCCTTCCATGTTCTAACTGATACCCTGAGTTGCTGATCTTCGTACTCCTATAGAGCGGTTGCCCCGTTCTGTACGGACTACCGGTACTCAATGTAGACGAAGATGGTTTTTTCAGACCGATTGACCAGGGTTTTGGGCTCTCATACCTCTTTAACTCCTCTACCCAACCTGGCATTTGAGGTCCGGCTGGTCCAGCCCAGTCACTTGTTATTTAACCCACGTACCCCAACTCTAAATTAACTCCCAGAGCCGTTCCACAAACGAATTTACCCAGCTTTTTCTTTTACCCAGTACATACTTCAGCCCTTAAGTCCCCTTGCTCTTAATTAATCTTTCAATGTGTTCCCTTAATCCACTTACCCAGCACCCTTAGTCCGCGAAATCGCTCCTTTAACCCACTTACCATGCAGCCGGAACCCACTTAGCCGTCCCTTAACGCTATTACGCTGTACCCTTAATACCATTAAGCTGTACCCTTAACACCATTACGCTGTACCCTTAACACCATTACGCAGTACCCTTATCACCATTACGCTGTACCCTTAACACCATTACGCTGTACCCTTAACACCATTACGCTGTACCCTTCAGCCACTCACTCATTTTTAACACACATATCTTCTTAACCTACTTTCCGTTCTCCGGAACCCACTCATCTGCCTGCATAAATCCCCTCACTCTCATTCCCCATCCTAATCCATAAAGCTCCTCCCCTCTACACACCTCACTTCCTTTGTCTCTCCCCATTTCTGCTCCCCTCCCGCCTACGTCCCTCGCTCTGCCTTCCTCCCTACAATCCCCATAAGATTGAATGCCTGATTGTTTTAAGACCCATAGCTAATTAATGTCGCTTGAATTACATGCCTTTAAATGTGCCTTAACTGGCATTATTGACAGATGCATACAAATTGGACGGTGGAGTACATCAGGATTGATAATTACATGTGTGTGGATTTTAGTGAACAGAATGTGTTTTCGTTGGGAAATGGCTGTTGTACTTAAATAAAATAGAACAGAAGGCTTTCGCAATAGAATCAATTAAAACAGAGTAGATGTTGCCATAGAACAAATTAGAACAGAATGGATGTTGCTATAGAATAAATTAGAACAGAATGGATGTTGCCATAGAATAAATCAGAACAGAATGGATGTTACATCAGCGTAAAATAGAATAGAGCAGAATATGTTGCCATACAATTGAGAAGAACTGAATGACGTTTGCAATAACGTAGAATAGAACAAAATAGAACAAAATAAGGGGACAATTGAACGAACTAGATGGGCTATTCTTGGGCTTAAGTCCCTGGCTTTCAGCTACCAATCACGCACAGGCACCTAAATAGACGTGAGCTAGAAGAGCAGGAAAAATCAAAGAACAGGTAGTTTCACTACCACATGTGTTCTGGGACCACTACCACCTGTGTTCTGTGACCACTACTACCAGTGTTCTGTGACCACTACTGCCTGTGTTCTGTGACCACTACTGCCTGTGTTATGTGACCACTACTGCCTGTGTTCTGTGACCACTACTACCTGTGTTCTGTGACCACAATCACCTATGTTCTGTAACCACTACTACCTGTGTTCTGTGACCACAATCACCTATGTTCTGTAACCACTACTACCTGTGTTCTGTGACCACAATCACCACTGCTACTACCCGATGCACCACTGCTGAGAAGGAAGAAAAATATCTCGAGAATTATAAAACTAACAACAAATCTCTGTGAGTAACCGTTTTTTGGCACAGTTATCAGGAAATTCACTTTAACATAAGAAAACAACATCTTTGTAATTGCAGGATCCCGTCGCCTACCAGGATTTATTCTATATCATTAGCAAAGTTTCAAATCGTGACCACGAATCATTTATTCTAAATGCCCGGAGATTCACCATTAAGCCAACGGTAGACTGCAAGGGAGCTCGCACAGCTCCGAGCCTCGATTGATCGTGTCATTTCATGCTCCTGTGTGAGTGCTTTAATTAATTAAATTGCGTGAATAAAATCCCCTTATTTTTTGGCGACAGACCAGAGGACCCAAAAAGACGCTACCCTCACCTTCAAGCTCTCCCTCCTGGAATTTGGTGACTGTAAAAAGACGAATGTTACCCTGAAACATCTCCAGGGTGGCCCAAAGGGGCTTCATCTTCTATGCGTACAAATGCCGGCCCCATTTCTATACATAAATTTGGCACGTTCTTGAGAAGTTAATTGATCGAAGGAATGAAGTCCAAAGCCAGGGAAAAAATATTTTCATGTGATGTTATACAAATGAAGTTTTATCGTTGACGAATCATTGAGCGAATGAAAGTATGGAAGGAAAGCTTTAATTTAGTTGCAGGGTAAGAAATTCATAGAGCGGTGTACGTATTAAATAGCATAGGTATAATGTAACCTTCATGTCCATTAATGGCTAGATGGTTTTGAACTCCCTGGCCATACCTTATAATAGGGCTTCACGGCTGCAATTTATTCCCTTAAATTTTTTATTGGTCCCAATACTTGAGCGCAGCTCTTGAATCGCCCTAGCCCCTCGGGGGGCATACTGCTCTTAAGTCGCAGAGCTGACCAACTCTACACTGCAAGCCCCATGACGGGGGCAGACTTTAGGGAGTATTCGTCATTACCACTCGGATTATGACTCTCACATGACCCTTACACAACCTTCACACGACCCTCACATGACCCTTACACAACCTTCACACGACCCTCACACGACCCTCACCTCCGTCAGTGTCGCTGGTCATGAAACTCTCACATGAAGTTTTGACGCCATGGCGCGCCCCCCCCACGGGGTGCCCCCTCGCACACACGTAGTAGCGCCGGCGCCCCGACAGGCCCCGGAGGCTGTACACGAACCTGAGGGAAATGGCAAATGCGAGTCAAAAATAGAACCAGAATTTGAGCGGTTGGTTAAGGTGCGAAAGCCGTTAAAATTTGAAAAACTGATCGACATTTGAAGATTTGATTCTGATTTGAGAATTGGAATAAGGCGGGAAATTTGATTTAATTTAAATTTGGTTTGTTTAAAGTGTATATGTACATATGTTATTAATTCTGTGTACGTTTATTTGATTTATTTCCCAAGTACAGGGAGTTAGGAAATCCCGTATTAATTATGAACCCTAGAGCGAATCCCGGTAAGAAGAGCGAGCACCTCAGCAAAATAAGAAGGACGATGCACCCCAGATGTTGAGTTGACCTAGATTCAAAAACTGCCCTGCGTTGGCTGTCTAATAAATAACACTGATAAATAACATGTAATTCGCATGAGAGCGATGCCCTCACGCGTCCTGAGAGCGTCGGCGAGGGTGGCTTGAGACAGCGCCGCCTCGACATAATCGTCTGCCAGACGCGTCCTGAGTCACGGGCTGTGGCCAGGAGGGGGTGCCTCTAGAATGTATCCCCTTCTGTGCTTGGGGACTGGGGATGTCGAATTTAAAAAAAATTATTTCGCTTTCATGATCTATTACTTTGTCAAAAAATGCTGATCGTAAATTGTTCTGTATTTCGTTACTTCATCGATTAAGTTCAGATCGTCGCTTGTTCTGTTTTTGTTGTTTCACTCACGGCATTCTCATTGAAAATTGCTCTCAATTATGTCACGTTTTGAACATGATTATGTTCGTACATGGTTTTGTTTAATTAATTCCTCAACAAAAGGCTAATCACGATGGGCTCACGCTGCAGGTGCGAGCGCCTCTACATACAATAAACAGCGCTACGCTAGCGTCATTCAGTTCACAAACCCTTCCTTCCATCCTAAAAATTTGAGTGTTCAGAAACAAAATTTAGAGCTAAAGACCCTAAAATCGTTTTGTACAATTTTCGTCCAATAATACTTGTGCGGTATTACTAACTGTTGATACGTGTTGAGTAGTTCCACACCTTTCAAATCAGACTACAGATATATTTGAAAAAAGCATACTCTCCCGTATTGTGAGCTTGTTTAATTCTATTTTTGAGATTATCAAAAAGTATGAAACTATAGCGAGCTTAGAACTCAAAAATGAGGAAGAGGGAAGAGGAAGTATTTTTATACTCCGTGTGTCAGAAACGAACAATTCATTTTCTCCACTACATTAATGAAAAAATACGTTCTATAAACTGCACATTTCTCGTTTTATTTGTAGCGGTCCGCTGACTGAGCGCAGGGAGAGCTCTGCCCTCGGATTTATTCAAGATTTCCTAGACCAGAATATCTGAAAAAATGCTGGGAAAAAACTCTAACTTTACTTGCTCTCGAACACTTTTGCCGTTAACTTTACTCAACGAACTCATTACATCTCAGTGTTCATATCATTGCATCTCATGTTTGTGTTCATTTGTTTTGTGTGCTTCTCATGTGCAGCGGCTGGAGAATTCAGTACCCCTCACACGCAGGCAGCCACTCGAAAGATAATCGTTAATGCTCTTTAATTCACAACTGCAACCTGCTAGGCCTGTTGGCCAGGCAACGTGAGGTCAATTTACGCGGTCCCATCCTTCAAGATCGCTATGAGAAAACTAAATTTCGTTAAAAATTGTAGGTCAATTTGCATAGTAACCTTTTTTGAGAAACCTGCCCGAGAGAAAAGCCAACTTTTCTGTTGACAGAAGGTGAAAGTTGCAGAGTGAAGAAGGTACAGAGAAATTAATTATAACAATTGCCTGTTTCCGAAAATCAGGAAAGTTCCAAATCCGAAGTCAAAATGAAAATCGGAGCAGTCCAACCCAAGATATTGAGATTTTTTCCATTTTTTACTCATCTAACAGAGCAGATGCTGCTTCTGAAGCGTCGCTGCATACAGCTGAACTCTCTTCTTCCTCCACCCTTTGGTTGGAATCGTGGTCTGCTTCAATATTGCTTTTTTTAATGCCAGAAATTTCCGACAGTTACGAGGAACATCTATTGGAAAATCTCTGTCAAATTCCTTTATTTTGGGGTTGGTTTTTTGCTCGGCCGGGTCTTAAAGTCCCACCGAGAAAAATTGAAATCCATGATAAATTTTCGGTAACGCTACAGGTTCTTCAGCCCCTGAGATAATTTGGTGAACGTAGCAGAAAGTTTCTCCAAGGCCCCAAAATTAAGGAGGTCCATATCTCAAGGTGCGTCCCCACCCCCCTAAAGAAAATAAAAGCTGGCGACCGACGGGACCGGTAGCGTGACCAGAGCTCGGTTTCCGTTCTTTAGGGGCATACATAGAAAGAATGGGTCTGATTTTCAATTAAACTTTTCGGCTTGGCTCATGAACTTCGGTTGCTTTGAACGCATAAATACGGAAAGTTAAACAGAAGTTTGTGCAACATTCTTGGGTGGCCCTGACTTATTTTCAGCCTTAGAACGTGACTGCTAAAATTATAACTAACGAACTTGGTCCAAATCCCCTCATGAACAACGGAAAGATCGAGCGTCAACGGTAACTTCTTTGGTCTCTGGGTGACACTCCCGAAAGTTTGTTAATTCATTAAAAATATCTCGTTATTTTACCATTTAGTGGGATATGGCTGTAGTAAATGTATTTTTGATTACAAGTATTATTAGTACTGCGGTAAAAAGTGTATTACGAACTCTTCCCCCACACATCTGCTGTGACCATACAAGTCTACGGAAATCAACCTAACGCAGGGAACGTTAACTTAACGCCCTGACTCCGAAGTGGGTCATATATGGTACACGCGATCATCTAACCTAACCTAATGTAACAAAAGCACTATCATGTATAAATACAAATTTTCGAGTTTTCTTCAAATTTGTGCTCATCAATCGAATAAGCTAGTTCTGATTAGAAAGAAAATTAATAGAGTAACCAAATTTGTGAAACCAAAATCCTTCATTTTTAAATTCACAGTAAAGATATTTGTCGGCATGTAATTTTACTAGTGTATGGAACCGGAGTCAACGTGTTAAGGCCTATTGAATTGTCCGAAATTATTTGTACATACAAAAACTAAGAAATATTTCACCTTAATGTCCAAGGCAAAGTAAACATTAATATGAAGCTCAAGGTCAAATTTACGTTCGGCTTACATAGGAAGAGGCAATGTGAATAATATTGCTGTGAAGGTAAAAATTAAGAACCATTGAAAATATATACAAAATGAGCAACTCCATCAAAGTCCGTTGATGATATTAAAGTTGACATTATCATTGTTTGATGTACCCTTACTATAGGGTAAATCAAACGTACTAAAGAAGATAAAATAAGTAACAATTATGCAGAATTAAGCACTTTAGTCAAACACATATGTGCGCTATAGCAGAAGTCTTCATACGAGATTCAAGATAGATTTATTTACTTCTTTTCTGTACTTCAGTGAACTTCACGATTATATCGACAATTAATCTTTTAGTTCAACTCTTCCGAATATTTTAATTGAAGTTTAAAAATCCAGATTGTTTGGAATGTTTGTACGTCGCTAAGTAATAGCTATAGATATAAGTTATTCGCAAGCTAACTTCCAAGGGATGTTGGCATCTGGTAACTAAAATACAAGGGATGATGATACCTCGTAATGAGACTGCAAGGGATGTTAGCAGCTGGTAACTAGACTACAAGGGATGTTGATACCTCGTAACGAGACTGCAAAAGATGTTGGCATCTGGTAACTAGACTACAAGGGATGTTGATGCCTCGTAACTAGACTGATAGGAATGTTTGCATCTGGTAACTAGACTGCAAGGAATGTTGACATCTTGTAACTTGACTGCAAGGGATGTTGATGTCTTATAACTAGACTGCGAGCAATGTTGGCAACTGGTAACTAGACTGCAAGGGATGTTGATGTCTTGTAACTAGACTGCAAGGGATGTTGATATCTTGTGAGCTAATTTCTAGGGATGGTTGTTTCATGTGAACTAATAGTTCGGCATGTTGGTATCATGGAGACTGGCCTTTAAATTATAAATATAAAAAATATACAGAAATACAGAAGAAATAGTCCATCAAAAAACGTAGAACCTGTCCTGTCAGCTGTGAACATAATCTTCTGATTTCAGAGAACTACAGTGAAATACGGTAAAATTCAATCTATTCCTGGCTTCGAATATTCTTCCCTCACAAAGATCAAGAAGCCGAGTGTGAGGTCCGGCCTCAGGTAACCACCGCGGTTAGACGTCGAGAAAACAAAAAAAACATCTCTAACCCGAACTGCCGAGGATTGCGGCAGTTGACGGCAACTGATTACAAAACTGAAAGCTTCGCTGCTCGCAGAAGCGTAGATTTCAGCATGCTGTGAAGCCTCTGAACTCGTGAACAGTAATTCATAAATGAATCTTACGAAAACAGCAAGTGCTAAAAATTAAGAAGATTTCCTACGAAAAAAGTATAAATAAAACTCAGTAGAAAATCGATCCGTACTAAAACAGGCTTACAAAGGCTGAGGTATGAGTGCACGTATATCTAATTCGTATTGGCAGGAACCGATTTTATTTTATGCATTGTTTATTGAAGACCAGGGATATTTTTCATCTACGATTTTTGTGTCGGTTTTTTCGATTTTTCTTACTAAAATTTTCAAGCTGGGTCGTAGTTGATAATGGATATTTCCAAAACGGCATTTTGAAGTTTAATGAGTCGACGTTTCGAATGTTCGTACATTCATTTCAAGAACAATTTTGCTCTAAATTTAGGAAACATTTTGAGATTGAAGTACTAATCAGCTGTATCTTATATACCCACCCATAATGCACATGGACCTAGACCACAACATTGACTTGACGCGTCAAATGTTGGAAGAAAACAACAGCATTCTTTGACGCTATAACGACCCGGCCAGACTCTCTGTTCGAGAAGCTATATTGATTCTCCAACAGCAACCGACCATCAAATTGCAGTATGCTGGTTTCGACCGCACGCTGCGATTACTTTTTTGATTTATGTCATTTCAAAATTTTCCATTGTATATAAGATGCTGCTGATTAGTATTTCAATCACAATTTTTTTTAATTTGGAGCAAGATTGTTCTTGAAAATAAATGTACGAACATTCGAAACGTCGACTTATTAAATTTCAAAATGCCGTTTGGAAATATCCTTATTCAATTAAGACCCAGCTTGAAAATTTTAGTTAAAAATATCGAAAAAAACAAGTGTAAAATTGTAATAAAAAAATATTTCTGGTCGTTAATAAACAATGTATACCTAGGTAATTCTCCCTGTATTCTAGATACCCGGAAAGCCTCCCGTTCTCCACCCGAAACTGATCAACAGGACGCAGACGTGAAAACTGTTCGCTCCCCTCGATGCACGAAGCGGAAGCGGGGCCGCGCGGGCAGCCAAACAGATGTGCCCTTCAAAACGCCCAGAAGTTCAGGCCAGTCTTCCGAGTCATTGTGCTGCTGAGTTTAGAGCCGGAGATAGCGATGCTTGCGCCATTAGCGCCTAATCCCCGTCGGGATAAACACTGTCCAGACTCCGCTTCTTCCACCTCCATCTCATGTAATTTATGTCGGACTAAAACTCACAAGTCCAATCTACTTCCTCCCTCTGATTTATTTCGGGTTATGGATATTTTTAAGCTGCGTCTTTTCCAACTTTCCACGATCATCCGCCTACACCTCCGCCTCCTCCTCCTCCACCTGTGACTTGAGCTTTTCTTCCCTGCCTCCGCCACCTCCACCGCTTCCGCCACCTCCACCGCCTCGACCACCTCCACTGCCCCTAAAGCCTCCGTCGCCTCCGAAGCTTCCTTCTGATCTACGACAAGCTAAACCTCCCGAGCTCCGCCTACATCCTCAGTGTCTATGGCTCGAAAAAGATGTTTTCCGTGAGTTTTGAAATCGTCCGCAGCTCGAACGGGAAGGGGCATTTGGCGAGCTCAAGGCGCCGATTTGGTTCGTTGCACGTTGGAAAAATTCTGTTAAAGGAAGCTCCAAAATTCTGATGGTTTTGCCGAAGAGTCACAGCCACCATTAGGGTGTGTGCAGTTAACCTACAGAAGCAGAAGTATTGCTACGTGGCTTCTGGGTAATGAGTTGAGTAAACTGTGAATACCTCAATATCTACGGCCAAAATGTACTTTTTTAATCAAGCATTTGCATTTCATTCACATAACTCCTGAGAGTTAGCGAACGACTTGCTGCAAGTCCATGAATGGTTGCTGCAAATTGACAAAATTTATCTTGCAGTTGAAAGAGCACCTGTGTTAGAGTGTTAGAGCACCTGTGAATAGCCACTCAAAACTTAAGGAAATCATTGAACCACAATGTTCGGTTAGTGTCTGGTTCATGGACTAACATGCAATTTCTAATTAAACATTCATGCAGTGAAACACACAGCTCTAAACCTATTGTCCTTTTGAGTCCAACGCTCCCTTGTCACAACCTTGACCCGTCGAAACTGCATTTTATTTCATTCCGCTTAAACGGATGCGTGGCGACAGGTTCTCCGACGTGAAATCCGTTCGAATCGCAGCAGAAAGAATAAAAAACCACGCCGCCAAAAGAGCGCTACGTTTTCTACGCAAGGCCTGTACTCTCATGCTGCTTTGACGAGGCAACATCTCTTTTTGAAGAACGGGTCTCATGAAACCGTCCAGCGGATGAAAGTGAATCTTTATCACTGTTCCGTCCTGCTGTGAGCGGCCACAAACGAAGCCAAAATTTTTGCTTTCCATGCAATATTGCGAGTCTCCGAGGCGGCGCGTCCAGGTGCCCACAATGTGTCCCGCTCCTTGACTCTGGAAGGCTTACTAATATTTGCACCGTTCACTGAAGGCTACAGAATATGCTCATCCTATATTCAAAAGAGAGATTTTTAGTCGCCAAAATAGAGTGGAACGTCATGTGAAAGATTTTATATTTGTTATTGGCAACTATACTTTGCTCAAAAAATTACTGATAGGATGTTATTTATGTATCATAGGATATGCATCCACGACAGATAGAGGCTGTTGAAAGGCAGTTGGGAGGCTGTTGGGAGGCTTTTGGCAGGCTGTTGGGAGGCTGTCGGGAGGCTGTCGAGAAGCTGTTGGGAGGCTGTCGGGAGGCTTTTG
>VOMN01102386.1:0-25722 GCA_014899125.1 Orchestia grillus
CAGGTTCGGTAGGTACTTGTTTTTATGAACGATTTTTAGGGTTAAATTTTAATTGTTTTTATGCAATATCGAATATATTTCAATATTACTTCGTACACTCGTAAATGATCTTGCACAATTTATACAACTGAACTACGTCGCCTTACTCGCTAATATGTTAGTACTAGTAGATACACCCGCCAAAAATGACCAAACAAATGATTTTAAATTCTTAAGATGCCCTCTCATTTACGGTAGCTATGAGATGAAATAATGCTATTTTCAGTATCAATGAAACAAACTGCCTTTTTTGACGGTTTCGCTATTAGTTTAGGAATACGGACCCGGGAATTTTTTCCTATCTAAATCCTTAAGAGCGTGACAGAAAAACGGACCAACCAAGGAAGGAACAACGGAGTATCAGTATATAATGGGATAGTAACGCTTTGAGAAAAGAGCATGATGCCTTAATCCATTGATGACCACGTAATTTATTAGAATGGACGTCCGAGTTGAACGATTGCATAATCTGATTTGTTCTAGGTATTATAAAACTCTATACAACACAGTAATAGGCCAAGCTAGAGGAGTTAAAGCTGAAACGATTCGGATGATGGCCTTCTGGCATCGTCAATCTGAATACTTCTCAGTGTCCCTGATGCAGAAACTTATCTTCCTTATCAAGTCCGTGACGGAATCTTGTATTCCGCCTTTTATACGCTACATAGAAGCCTATTTGTTTGCGAAGCATTTTTACACACTGTTCATGTATTAAAGTATTAACACGTAGCTGCCACCATGAATGTTAGGTCCGTAGATTCAGTCAGTTCCGCCGTTTAAACGTAGCGTATGACAGTCGAGCTGCAACTGTCATAATACCACTCGACGCACATGAGCGTCAAGTGCCAGCGACCGTGGCAAAATGAACCCAGAGGCCAACTGAAAGTGAAATACAGTTAGTACATCTTGCAGCCGTTACCTGGAGGGTCACGAAATCGATCTCTACCCATGTGCCAGACCAATCAACTCTATATAATAAAATGTCGGATGTCTCCTGAAATAAATTGATATATTTGATTTTGCGCGTATTCTCTCCTATGTTATTACAATGAAATCTCATTGAACACACTTGTGGAAAATTTAATGCACTTAGTTATTTAAATAAAAATGGCCCAGTGTTGCTTGCTTGATTGGTCTTTCCGTCCGTCCGCCCGTCTGTCTGTCTTTGTATCACGCTCTTCAAAATTTAGATACAAGAAAATTCCCGGATCCGTATTCCTAAACTAATCGCAAGACTGTTAGCTAAAGCAGTCGGGATCAGTGATAAAGAAAATAACATCGTTTCATGTTAGGGTTACCGTTAACAAGAGGGTATCTTAAAAAGTTAACATCATTTGTCTCGCTAATTTTGGCAGGTCGCGTCCCCTAGTAATTTTATAATTATGAATAAACATTTTTCAGAAGGTATATACTGTACTGGGTGTGATAGTACATAAACAGGGAACCTACAAGCAAAGTTAACCGAGCATGACCACCGGATCTACCATACCACGTTCTTGCTTAGATGATACGTCTCGCTTTTTGTTGCATACGTGAAATAAATTACCTGAATCAAGACTAAATCCACCTGACAAATGCAAGTGGTATAATAGATACGGTGGTCAAGTTCGGTTGTTTCGTGGGTCGCCGTGCTTAGCGTTGACGTTGGCGTCACCATTTTGGTGTAAGCGCAGCCCCGGCGTACCCTAATTTAGCTGTAAGCTGAGTGCGGCTTGGACTTGCGTTGCCTCATCCGAGTTGATGAGTCAGTGTAAGTGAAATCCAAAGACGGACTACGAAAAGAAGACGTAGACTCTAATGCCGAGAGTCGCCTACACGTCACATATCAGCCACCCACACAGGGCTGAAAGGAAAACTTTGGGGACGAAGAACAAGGCCTACCCCAACTGCAGCTGCCTGGGTACAGCCAGCCGTTCAGACATTTACCAACTGTACGTATTGAAAAGGAGACAAAATGGAAGTTAAAGTTATAGTCACATCGTTTAAAATTGTACTCTCGTTGCCTCACGAGGCTTCCATGAAAATTTTGATTTTATTTTAAAGCTTAAAATGAAAAGAGATTATAGTACAGATTTCAACCTTTTGATGGGTAAACGAGCAAGAAAAGTGTTTTTGAGGTTGGTCTTTCGAGATAAAAATGAAGCCAAATTATTTACTTCTGATTTCTATTTTAAATTGAACTATACAAGACATGAAAATTATAAACCATGCCACCTGGATCACACCTGGAGTGCACGGAAGCACCAATCGCTGTTGCCCACGCTACTTCAGCCACACGAACACCTTAATAACGTGTTAACACCTTCAGGGTGGAGGGCATCAGGGAGCCAAAGAAACCAGGCTTTGGCCAAATGGCCATTTTACTTTTATAAATATGCACGATAATTGAACGAGGTTTTTTTCATTCAGTAACACGTAGGCTCACCATTTGTAAGTTAGATTTCTTAAAAAGAGAGTGAAATTTTATTTAACCTGCGTGACAAAAAGACTTCAAACATGGTTGAATGCTAAACCAATGTCAAGGGGCGGAACTATACATATAAAGATCCTTTAAGACTCACTGGTCTAGTTTACTGCGCATCCATATGTAGTCGCTGTGTTGTTGCTGTTGTGGGATGCATGCCATTAAAAACCATTTGTAAATAAATGATTATCAGTTATGCCTGTTGTAAAACTCGACAGCTTCAACGTTCTCAGCCCCGCCAGGTCGCTGATGAGCGTGCCCAATGCCGTGGCGGGCCAGGCCGTCTATGGCCGGGGGACCGTAAGCAGGATTGGTCACGGATGTACGCAACACATTGTAGGCAAATTATTCCCAACGTCGTTAGCTGCAAAACGATGACCATAACAGTGCTGATGGTGCAATAGCTTAGGCACAATTTAGGGAGCAGCACTGAAGAAGATGTATTGAGTTAATACCGATTGTAACCCTCGGTTCCGATCAATTCACACGACCATTACAGAGGGATGGGGTAAATTTTTACTTCTGTATTCCTGTAAGGCAGCAAAATCATGTAACATTTAACAAGAATTACTGAACTTGAAATCAAGTTCCAATAGTGGGCTGACGTCAGCTTGGGCTCCTCTCAGCCTCCAAATTAGTCAGTGAGATTCAATTAGATAAATAGTTAGTTCAAAGCTCTCTATCCAAATGAAATGTGTTCCCAAGAGCTAAAAAAAAGAACGTTCATTTACGCAGGTTTCATAACGTACATTTTGCAGACACCATGAGTTTAAAAATTTCAACATTGAAATTTCTGCCCTATAAGATATAACATTTTGTGTTTACCACACATACGAGTATACTCAATAGAAAAAAGCTATGCTAGCAATCATTCATACAATCATATTAACAAACTTTCATGCGCCTCCTACTCTACGTAGGCCAGTGATCACACGTACAAGAAATGAGAACATCAGAATCATTGATATTCAATTCGAAATCAATGACGACCATGATCCATTACTAAGCTCCGATATGTAATGTAATGCATGTGAGATCCCTCGGAAGAAATTTCTTCCTAATGGAAACTCTGTCATTTGACAATCATTACCGATAATGGTAGTTACAAGAGGAGGTAACCTAACAAACGCCGCAATCACAGCTAACAATCCTTTGTGAGCGTGACTCAGCAATGTCAACCTGATTATCGGCATGAATAGGCGATGTCGTCACGATGACTGTGAGGTAGAACCGTGCACTGAAATACGGAAGATGAGTTCTCACGAATACAGCACAGCTTCGTCTTTTTTCATCATCGGTCTATTGATGCCCGAGTACGAAGTATACCTGTGAAATTGTCATACCCAGTAATTCAGTGACAAAACAAACCGCTGGAAAACGAGAATTCAAATCCCTTTGATCAATCAAAATGCAACTTGCACTCTCGTAACGGAGCCCATAAGGCGAAAAATACCTTTTCGAGTTCCTGACCAATTATCTGTAAGACTTCCCTCTATTGCTAACACCTAATTCAGGAGAAGACGAGCGTGTACTATGTGCACCTCACGTTGGACTCAATATTGAGTAGTCGGTTATGAATCGCTGTCTATACGCGCATGATCAGCTGATTTCATGGCAGCAGATCCTGTATCGTGAACTAAGGCAGCAAGAGCTAATTACAGAGTGAGCTGAATTATTTCTTTTCAAATGACTAATGAATCAAAGTTTCAAAAAATTATGACGTTAAAACTTCAACAGTGATGTTGCAGTTCTATGGAAATGCATCGAAAAAAAGGTCAAAAAAAGTCAAAAAACAAAATTTCCAACCTCCAAACATTACGTTCCAGATGCCTTCGTATACATTATTTTCCAGCCTTCATGTATAATACTTTCCAGCTGCCTTCCCGCAAATTACTTTCTAGCCTTATAGATATTACTTTCCAGCTGCCTTCATACATATTACTTTCTCCGGTCGGAAATCTTTGCTATGCAAGGAGAAAACTCTCCGCGTTTTAGTGTCCTTTAATGAACTTCTGTTTTAAACACAGTAGACGATCGTGCACAGTGTGTTGAAAACAAATTTTAACCTTTAATAAATAGTAGGGTAAAAGTTAAAATTAGTTCACCTTTTTCTTTTTTCAGATAATATTGAAAGGTTCTTAAATTACCCCCAAGATTTGACAAATAAAGATGATGCTAATAGAAAGTACAAATATAACTGAAATACAAAAGATTCGATAGATTCTGAGAGAAAGGCAGAACCAGCCTCCAAACAGTCCAGACCTGAATGTATTTGACCTCTGCTATTTCAGTTTAACCCAATCCCTTCAACATCAAAAGGCTCCACGTAACGTTGATGAAATAGTTGAATCAGTCACAGATAGCTCTGAGGAATTACAGAGATCAACATTGACCAACATTTTCCTTGCTTTGCAGCAGTCAGTGGAACAGATTATTTTGGCTGAAGGTGGCAACAATTGCAGGCTTTAACACGTTGACTCCGATTCTCCACACAGGTAAAATTACATGCCGACAAATATCTCTATTGTGAGTTTAAAAATGAAGGATTTTGGTTTCGCAAATTTGGTCACTATTAATTTTCTTTCTAATCAGAACTAGCTTATTCGATTGATGAACACAAATTTGAAGAAAACTCGAAAATTTGTATTCATACATGATAGTGCTTTGGTTACATTAGGTTAGGTTAGATGATCGCGTGTACCATATATGACCCACTTCGGAGTCAACGTGTTAAAATCCGACGAAATTACAACTAGAAAGAAAATGAATTCTTCCAAATTCAATTCAGATCTCGGGAAAGTTAAGGAATAAATTAACAGTTATTGACTGAATATAATGGCAAATTTTTTTGTACTGTTGACGCATTATCAATTTCATGTATTCAATTACAATGTAGGGTTTGTCTTATTATTTGTCTCATTAAAAATGCTATTCATTAATGTTTATATATTACCAACTTAATGCACTGAATTGCAAAATAAAGTTTATCTTTTTCTTACAATCAGTACTTTTGCAAGTATCCTTTCTGAAAGGTTTACGATTCTTTGGAGCAAATATTTTTGACCAACTTCAACACTGATATGGACCAACCATTTCCGACCGGAGGGAGTACTTTCCAGCCAAAGAAGGACGCGTAAACTCATTTTAAGTTTCTGCTGTTCAAAATCGACAAGTTTACGAGTGAAATTAGGTCAAAACGAGTCGCCTCGACCGTCCTTGCAGTAGAAGGGCCAAGTGAATCAAGCTAGGATCGCTGGCTATATGCTGGGACAGAAGTGGGTATATTGGAGAATGAATCAGCACAATTTATTGTTCTTAGAGATGAGAATTTCCTGGTATAGTTTCCTGGTCGAGGCCTACACGTAAAAATATATTCCGTACTCTCCATATGACAAAAAGAATTTCAAAATTGGATACCGGCCTACCTTTTTTAGATGATATCGTTGCAAGATTTTCAAATGAACACTAATTCTCATCTAAACAATTTGGAGCTTTCAAAGTTCTCCCTAGAGAAAGCCTCATGTGAAAATTTGTACATATACAAATTAAATTGAAGTGAATTGTTTTCACCTCAAGTAAACTTTGCGTACTGACGCGACACATGCAACGAGTCAAATGAAATGGTCAATGCAGCATAACTGGACGTCTTTGATCCCACAAAGTTTGTTAAAATCCTCGTTAAATGAAGGGGGAGAACTAGATTTACCTAATCATTGTTAAGGAAAAATTGATTCGAAATTATTATCGCATATAAAATGGGGTAACGAATTTGAGCTTCGGGAAGTTTCACTATGTAGTTTTGATTTAAATATTAGTATACAAATTTCTATCTTATTTACTTAACTATAGACGTCTTAAAATAGAATCTTTTGTATCAATCTTACCAGGCTCATACGGTCGATGATTTTTCCCTGAATCAATAAATCAGCATCAAAGATTGAACAACTAAGCATCAAAGAATCGCCGCACTTTATTAAGGTGCAAAAATTACAATTTCTGAATCGAATCGAGAGACACAAGCTGGAAAACCGAGATTGGCAGATCTATGTTTAGCCATAATATGACGACTGCGAGATTACCGTTTCTTCCAACACAAATTGCGACTGTCTTTGAGCAAATAAGTATAAAAGAGTCATAAGGTTCTGAAATTTGATCAATTAAAATTCTTTTAGTATTTTGTATTGAAATTATTTATCGTAAAAATTTCATGTCTCAAGGGAGCTTCGGATGAATGAAATACCAAAGCCGGATGAAATAGATGGAAAATATTTACAGGCATAAAACAAAATTGTACATTCGTCAAAGACAATTAACTTCACGCACGTTACGAAACACTTTAGTTCTATACAAGACTATTTATTTTAAACAGTCAAAACTTGCACGCGTGTCTACTTCGTCGAAAGTGGGCAAACCTTAACAAAAATTTGAAAGACGGTAAATAGAAGTGGGTATGAAATTTTTATCTTCATACACTTTCCTGAACACTTTGGTTCTACAAAATTCGAGGTATACTAAACAATCAGAACTCACATCGGCGTCTGCTACATTACAAAAAAGCAGAAGGGTAAAAAGAAGTCGATACGAAACCGATTCTAAAGCTCATGTCTGGTCCCTTTCGCTGAGTGACGCAACGGAGACGCCGGGGCGGTCGTCGGGGCGAGCGACAGGCCATAACGTCGTGTGCCACAGGCACCACCTACGGTTCTTCATTGTAACAAAATTTGTCCACACAATGATTATTTATTCAAGCGTGGCTCTCAATCCTTTCTCTCGGTCAATAAAGGTCGATTTGATTCGTTCTTTTTTCAATTTCTGTTTTTAACTTTTCATTCGCTACATACCTTGCTAGAAAACCCTTGAAACGAGTTTCCTTGTCCTCTTTTATCTATATCGATATAAACCGATATTTCTTCAGCGAATTCAAACATCTATAGCAGCGAAAACGTAGTCTCAAAGTTGAGCATTTTCAATAAAAAACCTACAGCGGAAGGTGGGTCATCCCATTCGATCGCGAACCTGTCTTGCTTGTGTTACTGGCAGTAAGCCAGCTATGATCCCAACGCATAATATTTGTAATGCCATGTGAGTAATGATTTTATCAGTCTCCGGCCAAGATGTTTTTCATAATATCCGACTAAAATGACATTTGCAGTACCACTGGCGCACTTGCCGCGGTGTCCTTGCATCAGATCTACGCCCTGGCGGCTGTTCGCATACTACACACGAGCTCTGGAATCACACATCGGTGTTTAGGTATCGCAGAGTTTAGTATGCCAGAAAAATATTCATTATTTTCCTTAGTAGAGGAATCCTCGTCCAGTCATAACTTGGCCATCACTGTTATGACGTGGTATCACCGTTGTACTATGACATCAAATTTATGCTCAAAAAATAAAATTAGTACGGGTAAATATTTTCAATTGATATTTAACGCTTTGACCACCACATGGGTCACATTTGGTACACGCGATTATCTAACCTAACCTAGCCAAAGCAGTAAAATATATGACCAAATGGTCATCACTTTTATATGCTAATTTAGATTAGAAAGAAAATTAATAGCATAGCCAAATTTGTTGAAACGAAATCCTTCATTTTTAAATTTACGACAAAGATATTTGTCGATATGTAAATTTATCTGTGGAGAATGGCGATCAGAATTTTAATACACCCACCCTAACTTCACAGTAGCCTCGGCGATACAGATATCCTCGTTCCATCGAACTATAAACGGCTCGACTCCGCGGATTTCGCAAAACTTGAAAACCTTTGCAGAAATTATTTTAAAACTTCCTACATCCGCTTATCTATATTTTTACCTCCAAGCCATATGTAAAGAAACCTGAAAGTTACACGTGTGGCAAAGTTATGCTTTGTATAAGAAATTTCTTACAAATACCATGTTGACTTCCCTCGTCCTCTAGTCTATTTTCATTTGGGGCTGCCCTGCAGTTTAAAATTCCTACAATGAAGAAACAAAGTCAATGGAACGTCATTCAAATATGTTTGAGAACACAGCAGCTACGAAGAATTCTTGATCAGTCATCGGCCCAGTGCAGAGCAGCTCCATGTGACCGCATGCCCTTCTCACCAGGCCACAATACCAACGTCGGCAGCGCAACAGTCTCGGCACCTCAGGGAAAGGAACATCAATCTGAAACTCCTTGGCTTGTGACAACACGCACCGAGGAACTCTCACTGCTTAGAGTTCAAAACACCTCTTTCCAGTTATTTAATACGTCATAAAATAGACTTGCCTCTTACCTCTCTTAGTAATAAATTCAAGCTCGAATTAGGAACAAAAACTTGAGTATAATTCTTCCCCTTTTAGTTCATTCAACGGAGGACTTGTTTGAGAACGTACCTATACAGAATTTTTTTAAATTCTCTTCACAAAGCTGCTTTGGAATGAGTAACTGAGAGTAGAGATAGTCTTATCCAACTTGAAACCTTTGCGACTGCATGACCTGAATGGCCAATATGTTGACTGAGTTGCGGAAACATTAGCTCTGCGAAAACGCCGAAAGTGAAAGGGAATAAATTAAAGCATTTTCAGAGTAGAATGAAATGCCAGGTATGTACACGGCAACAATACACTAATGCTAGATTTTACGACTCATTGTGGGAACCGCAGCCTCGGACATGGGCCTGAGTTTACTTTCATCCAGCGAACGTACGTTCAGCATCCTAATGAACTCATTTGTATCGAACTGACATTTTTCCTCGTAAGGCTGACAGCCTAAGCTACAGAAAAAAGTAAGTAAAGGTCCCCCCCATCCGTCTATCCACGAGTTGCAGGCCCCGTCCCACTTATGCAATGACTAGTAATAAAAAAAAGACGCCGCTGACCACTTCATAAAAGCCTGGTACCTTCTAAAGCTCATCAGCGGTCTCCACTCATTCGCGACTGGCGAGTTCTTCGTTCACTTGTGGCCATCTGCCGCCACTTAGGTCACATGGAATGCGTATTAAACTCCTCATCTTCTCGAAAACGAAGAGTCATTTTTCAGGGAGAACAGCCGACGTTTGAAGTAGAAAGAGGTTCTGCTTGCTCGATAATAATGAATGTGGACGTCACGTGAACTAATAGTGATGAAGCAAAAGATTGCATTCCGAAAATTCGGACTACCATCTGTTGCCAGGTGACCGTGCAGCGGCCAGCCAGATGTTTAACCCTTCGGTAGTCTTCCGGGTTTTTAATCACCCAAACCCCGCTCCGGTGTTTTAATTTGTACGCAGCTTCCAAACTATGCTTGTTTAAAAGCCAGGAGACTAACACAGGGTTATGCATTTGCCAGCTATGTACATGCAATAAAATTAGCTGCTGGCCCACCAGCTACGGCTGTAAGCGAAACAAATTGTCGAGGTCGACCGCGTACAACTCATAGGTTTAAAATCCAATCCAATCCATAGCCTATCGGTTTAAAATCAGTTAATAATTTTAAAATATCAGCCATCTTCACACGCTACAAAAGACGTCCTTAAATACCTACTCATGAACTAAATCCGATTCATCATCGATGAAATAAATAATCAAGAGTGTGAATGAAGCAAACTTGGCAACCATAAAATAAAAATACGGATGGCATACCACATTCCTGCATATTTTAACACGTTGACTCCGATTCTCCACACAGGTAAAATTACATGCCGACAAATATCTCTACTGTGAATTGAAAAATGAAGGATTTTGGTTTAAAAAATTTGGTTACCCTATTAATTTTCTTTCTAATCAAAACTAGCTTATTCGATTGATCAACACAAATTCGAAGAAAACTCGAAAATTTGTATATATACATGATAGTGCTTTGGTTACATTAGGTTAGGTTAGATGATCGCGAGTACCATATATGACCCACTTCGGAGTCAACGTGTTAAACAAGTCTGCGTTCATTCTCATACCTTTGCTGTCGCACCTGTTGCTTTTGTATATACCATTGGATATCTTTCCCGATATATCGTACTTAGTATTCTCAAATTTGAAATTACAGCATTTGAATTTTTTCAAACAAACGAATTTTTTTTCCGCTCCGGGAAAATTATACTTTCACTACAAGTTGATGAATCTTCAAATAACTTTTTGCAAGTTGTTCCAATGCCGAAACTTCATCGACCTTATGTCTAAAGTTATTTCAAGAGATAGAGGTACGTCATTTATTAGCATGATGCAAGATAAACATTCACCAATGTACAAACGTCAACTTTGTAGGAGCTTGGATTCATAAATGTTTTTTTTAATTTTCACCAACTTAACTTTGCAGCTGCTTAAGTCCTTCGATCAATATTTGAACGCGTGCATGCATGTTTCATTTGGCCATTTCAGTTTTCTGTAGAGTTTAACTTAATTCATACTCACCGATGTTGACCAGCTTAATCCCATCCTCAGCGATTGCATTGAGCGCAGTGGTCACATTTTCCAGTGCTTGGTGCTGGTTCATGACTCTTTTCACTTTCCGAAGGCGTCTTTTCTGAAGACTTTCGACTAGGGTCACGAGGGCAACACCATCGCGGAGGTCCTCAGAGAGGTCTTCCACCTTGAGTCCTGTCTCCCTTAGCTGAACATTCACCCAGTTTCTAAAGGTGTGATGTTGGATTGAAACCCACATGTCATCCTGGTCTTTGATCTTCATGCCCCTAGCAGCATGGCCCGCCGTGCTACGGGCCACCAAACCTGCATGGTTCATGCGGAACTGTTCCGCTTCTGGATCCATCTTGGCGAACGTCGGAGAATGACGCTAGCTGTCACGGCGGTCGCGAAAAGAACGAAATCTTCAAGCCCAACTCAAGAGAAGGTTGGTGAGATAGGAACAACTTAGGAATAAAAATAAATGCAAAAGTAAACGTTCAGTTAGCTTAGGATTTTAAAAGATTACTATTAGGAGCTTGAAGTTGATGGAAATACATTAAAATAAGAGAAGTTGTTTAGAAGAAATCTATCTGAAAAGGAGTGCGTATTTTGTGAGTTCTTCGATGAATGTTTAACGTTACATTCAACAAGGGATTTGAACCAGTTTCTTCCTATCTCACTTCCTAGGAGCTTGGACTGTAGAGTTTAACTCCTTCAGAAAACACGGTAAGGACGAAAGGTGCTGAAGTTAAAAGTCAAGGGAAAAAAGCAGAGGCGAGAATATCAGCTTTGTGTTAATAAAACTGTTTGATGCCCGGCGATGCTCCAAGGTCGCCAGCGTTAAGTTGCTTCATGTAGAAGGAGACCTGCTTCACCCAACTCGCAGACACTCAATGATCTTTGAACTCGAATGACACTTCGGAGCAATTGAAGTCCTCAAAACCATAAATCCTAGTCCAGAGTTAATATTTAAGAGGAAAATCACTTCTTTCGAAAATTTATAAGCGTTAAAGAGCGGCATCAGTCGAGGTGAAGGTGGATCACTATCTAACGCAAGTAGAAGTCCCCTAATTCCAGGGCACGTCCGTTTCAGTGTTAAAGCTTCTCCTTCTCGGTTAACAAGTAATAATTACTTTAGTTTGGCTTGACTCTCAGGTAAAAGTATTTTGATTTGGAGGTAACTGACTAGATGGAAATGACGACTACAAAACTACCTGTGCTTCCCAAGTACAAATTGTGGTTGCCTGCTCACAATGCCTGCCACTCAGTCAAAAGTTCAAGCTTTTCATCTCAAGCGCATGAATCTCAAAAGTACTTAGACCGTCAGCTTGGTTTGCACTGTGGGATAGTTAGGGTGAGAGAAACACTATTCTTTAAGTCATTTTCACATGACCTCGACTTGGTCGGAATGAGAGCGCGACGCTGCACACACCCTCTCTATCTGAGAGTTCAACGCACACTGATGTTTCTGACAGGTGCAATTCAGGTGAAGAGGTACACCGCAAAAAAGCAGTTTCAAGTCAGAGGTATGGATCACTTGTTACAGCGCTATGATGTGGGCAAGTTCATATATACATATGTGTGAGTTGAGGCAATGAGTTGGAATTTAGTGAAAGTCAATATTTTCCATTGAAACCAATAAATACAAGAAAGAAGATGGTTTCGGTAACGAAGTAGTTCTTGTAGGAAAAATAAATGATTGTATGAATGGTTAAGTTACTTATTTAAAATATTTATGTTAGTGAATTGAAAGAAGGAAGTGATTTTTAATCAGTAGTAAGAAAAAAACGAACAGAGACTTAAACTCGACTTTTTCTTCGTTGTTCTCTAACTTGTCAGCTGCAGGCATAAAGGTGTATAGAATATCACTTACAAGCCAGATGACCTGTATCGTTAGCAATATATATTTTTCCTTACAGCATATTACAGAACCGAGTGGCGTACTGAACGTATCGTTGTCATTATAGTGGAAGTCGCAAAAACGTGCCCTTTCAGTTTAACAATTCACTATGTGTTTATTAAATACATATGTACTCTAGGTTCCAATATTTATAACCATCAATAATAACGAGTACAGTTGTTATTTAGCTTTATGATATTTAATTGTACTATTCTTAATTGTACGACATTTAATGGACACGTTATGATCATTCACGGAGTAGTACCACAGCTAACGGAATTATTCACTTAGCTGTGGTAGTACCGCTTGGTCGTGGCAACCTGTACACATGTATTTTTTTAGCCTAATGCGGAACTGAGCGGCGGTCATATGTAATGTATATGTGCTGTCTGTTTACAGCAGGCTCTTCATATCAAGGCAAAGACCTGAGGCGCATGGGCCGGCCAGAAACGGAGTCCTTGTGAAACTGAAGTAAGAAGAAGAAGAAGAACTGAGTTACGACTGTGGCGGGAGTTTTCAGAACATGTTCGTGTGCCCTCACGAAATCGAGCCAACATGAACTTCGACTTGTGTTACCTGGATTGACATATACCTTGGAAGTATTATGTTAGGTTAAAAGGATCAACGCATGCCTTGGAAGTATTATGTTAGGTTTATGTTAGGAGTTCTACGAATGTTAGCTAACTAGATATTTGACAAGGAAAGAAATCTCATGCTTGCATTTACTTTTGTGTATTATTAATAACCTAACCTGTTATGTTTGAGAGTTTCAACCGAAATTGACACCCAGTATTCAAGAAATCTCAAAATTTGAAGCGTCCCTCATTTTGGGCCTGCAGTGCGCTCGTGTTGTGTCATGGAATAAACTTAATAATTTTGGTGTATACTGTATATATTGTCAGACTACTTCTACATTATATTTGTATAAATGGCTTTAACGAAATGCTTCCAGAATGAAAAATATCTCAAGCTGATGACAAATAATTCGTAATAACAAACGATAAATAGGTGAAAGTAAACTTGTGTACGTCCAATGGAGTACACACATGAAATATTATGCCTGACTTTTCAAACATTTTACTCTCAAATTAATTGAGTGATAGAAATGGATTAGTTGATAATACCACAACGGTGCCGGTGTTAGCAAATCCAGAACCAAAACTAATAAAACTAACAAGACATACAGTATGTACGATGAATCCTAGCAGTCGTTGCATACGAGCAGCACAAAAACTTGCCAAGTATAATGAGTAACGTACTCAGAAGTCAAGGTACGAGACAATGCAAGAATTTGAAATTGCTGGTTTAATAGAGAAGGAATGACAAAAACTTCATAATTGAGGTAAAGACAAATCAGAAAAATAATACACGTTCACGGTTACTCACCACCAAATAGCGAGAATCTACCTAAGGTTAAACTTTCGACTCCTTTGTATTTCAAATTCACTTTCTAAAGATGCCGCCAAGCCGAGCACACCTGTATCCACAATACCAAGTCAATCCGATTTATTTTGCCAAGGAGCACCACACGCAACTCCCATGCACAACCCCCACAGAAACACAACTCGCCCAGTTCTCCCCCTGTCTCTCACAGGGAACCTAATGCAAGAGCGGCACTCACACCGAGGTCACAAGTCTACTTCAACTTAACGTTCAAATTTAAAATAAATTTCTTTATCTCCCTATACCTTTAACTTCTTTTCCATATAATGAACTCACTCTCGCGTATTTGATGTTCTGTAATGAAATAAATAGGTTTTAACTTCAGTGATTGATAAAATAGAGGTATCGCTAACAGATAGAGCGAACTATTATTCAAAAAAGTTCTGCATTGTAAATTGTAGAACGAATATATTTTCTAAATGCCGATACAAACAATATTTTTTTATTGAAGTGATTTTGAAACCAATTTAGTTTGCCAGATTAATTCTAAAAATAGTGAACGTATGGTACAAAATGTGTATGGTACAAAACTTCAAATTACTACCAGCTTAATTACTTCTTATTCTACATGCATCACTTTTCGTCAATTTCAAAAAATTTCAATAAACGAAATTTGGACTCTATCTCTTCAAAATCTTCGTTTCAGCCTTTTCAATCAACATCATTTCAATTTTTCCAATCATCCTTACTCGGGCGTCTGTGACTTCAGGTAGTTCATATTCAAGTCAGCAATTCTAAATAGATGAAGACGCTCCATTTCCCAACTTGAAGCCTTGTGTCACCCGAACTTTTTCTCCGCGTATCCCAGACGCAGTGCAGATCATTAAAACAACATTCGTCTCGTCACAAAATTACTAAATTAAAATTTTGGAATATTATGGTAACACAAAAGAAATTAAATGCCAAATTATCTGAATTTCAATTAGAACTACTTCAACTCTATGAAATACTTAATTACACATACATGTGCGTTTGGATTTACATTTATATATACAAATGTGGACGCACTGAAAGTTAGAATGAAATTTTTGTAGAATCGTTCGTTTTTTTAAACGCGATTTTTATATGGACACGATCTTTTTCATTATTATTATCAATTTCCAAATTTTCAAATTGTTGGTTTAAAAAGTTTAAACACAAGGAGGTCGATCTTGATTATTTATTCGATGAGCATGAAGTTGACAAACAAAGGGAGACACAGAAACTTAAACGCTCAGGCATCAACTGACGACAGAGGGTACAGGCGTACCCTAAGCCTCCGTAGACGAGGCTACTCAAGAACCTTCCAGGAACTTACAGTCAACTACGTACAGTATCAATAATATATTAATTCGACACATGCACAATATAAATCTAGACATAAATTATTACTGAATACCATCAACCAGTGCTTATATTCAGTTTTCTAAATAAAATTCAGCACTATATAAAACAAGTTCAGAGAAAAACATTCAGAGTATACCGTAGAGAATTCCAACTCTCTTCCTCACACTGAACGTTTTTAATTCAGGACACATCCTACATGATTCCTAACGGCTAACCACGCCTAGCAAGATACGTAGTTTTAAAACAGATGATGACAGAGCTTTAGTGAAAATGCGTGCCAGCCTCTCATCAGTACGGTAGTATTCAAGTTCAGTTACACTATTCTGAACCATGTCTCCAATGAAACGGTACTTGCTCTGAATATGCTTAGTTTTAGCATGATCCCTTGAGTTTTTAGCATTGCACGGAGCAGCCGGATTATATCATCTAAGATAGTCAATGGATCATCAGTCATGATTCAGATCAGAGATCAGCTTCTTAGGCCACACAGCTTCTTGAGCAGCTCCAGCATTATTATTACTGGCAGGACCCGTGAAAATTTCAAGAAAATTTAGATAAAGTTTACATAAACCAGCCCATGAGAAATGGTCCTTTCAAGTGTTGGACAGAGGTTAAAGGTTCAGGGCAGAGATAGTTCGGTCATGGAAGCAGTTTTCTTTTTGATGAACCGAGTAGTTTGAACTCTATTAAGGAAACCGAAAATGTGCCGCGAAGATTGACTTTTTATAGCAAAACGCAACCCGTACACAGGATACTTCGCTCGAGACCTGAAATTTCACTTGAAAATTGGCGAAGCGTGACGAAACGGTAGGTGGGTACAAGCGTATTAATATATAGATTATTAATATTATTATATTCCTGATTTTACCACCTCAGTCACTACAGTAGCGATCTGAGTAGTGATGCTCGGTATACCATGGCTTATCGTGTTAGGTTTTGGGTCTCTCGTCAATACAACCTGCAAGTTATTGTAGTCGCCACCAGTGTAGTAGTTTATTCTCAGCTGGTCCAACATCACGGTGTAGTCCTCTCGAGCAGCAGCTGAGCCCTTGGGGTTACAGCTGCCCACCTTAGACATAAGCTCACCCACCTGCGGCCGAGCGCCGTACCCACGCAGCAAACCCCGTAAGGCCGCAACATAGTCCGCTGTCGGCCGCTCGTGATAGCGTCGAAACTTATTTAGACGGAATGCTAGACGGGATTCATTTTCAGGATTTAATTTAATTTTAGATTAGATGATAGATGTTGATATGTCTAACAAAGGTCCTCCAAAACTGAACCCGCTCGCCATCGCCAATGTATCCCTCCACGGTGTCTGGTGAGTGTCCACTAAAGTTGAGGTTCTGTGCAGCGTTGTGGTCGATGACTACACGGTACACCGTGAGTCTCCCTGACACTGCGCGCTGTTCCATGAGATGTCGGTGCGTTGCCTGAGTACTGTCAATGCGGAGGCGACATGACTGTCTTTTCAAGGATCGGCATCGTTTTCAAGTGGTGTTGAAGGGCGAAGTTGACATCTTGATTGATCTTAGTTTGTTGTTATTTTGAGTAATCCCCTCCGTTGACCCCTTACCGGTAAGTTTCCTCTTGATCACTGTGTGTAATCTATGGAAGGGATTGATTTTCCGGTGATGTTTTGTCCCTGCGCTGCCTGGACGGCGGCCAAACACGCTGCCTCTCACCCCAACATAGCGGCAGGTACCCAATAGCAGGTGACATCTTTTTTGCTTTCCAATACGGCTTCTTGAATATTGAGGCTGATAGGGTGAAGCGTGTTATACTTTATTATACTTTGGAGTACACGACGGCAGTCGGATATAATTGTTACAGTTTCGGCAGGGACGGCTCGACAGACTTGTATTCCGGCAGAATGGCGTATAGTTCTGCTGTGTAGCTGGTTGCTTCTCGCTAGATCTTTGCCGTGGTTATAGTGTTCTCCTGTGTTACAGAAAAGCTGGTGCCGTGTTTATTACGAAAGCCATTTCTATAAAGAATTGCAGACTCGTTATGAGTTGATAGAAGGTCTAAAAATAGAGATCGAGCAGCTGATAATTCCACCTCTGGTTTCCGTAAACGAAATGTTCCCATACATAGTTTCTTCTATCAAGTTTACCGCGGCGGAAATTTGTTTGGCATTTCCATTAATTCATTGTTAATATTTATGCTCTAGTCTTCTGGTAGTTATGCGGCCCTCAGGTAGTATGGTCGAGGAGTTGATGACTCCGGAATAAAGACATGAAGCGGGATGTTCCTTAGTTCGTGGAATGCGTATGTATTCGGGTTTTTGTGCAGACGGACAAATAGCTGAGCGTTTTAATTGCTCGGTAATATTCTATGGACTTAATTCCACTTCCGGTGTATAATGAAGCTACGGGTGAGCTACGAAAAGCGCCAGTCGCTATTCTCAATGTTGGATTTTGAACAAGTTGCAGAGTACGCAGCAGTGGGGGGCAGGCAGACCCGTAAGCCTCACTTCCGTAATCTAGTTTTAGCTTAATTAGGGTCATGTAGAGACGAAGCAGACGCTTCTTATCTGATCCATATGATGAGTGCGCAAGGAATTTCAGGAGGTTCAATGTTTTGATGCATGACGTTCGCAGCTGTTGGATGTGGGGTCGCCAGGTGAGACTTTCGTCGAAAGTTAATCCGAGCTATTTGTAGGATTGCACTTGATTATGATAATTAGAGCCTCAGTATTACGTAAGTTGTGGTGCAATTTTTATGCATCCGCGCATTGTGCAAATGTGCATGATGACAGTTTTTGCGATGGAGAGCTGAAACCCAGTACGGTCGGTCCAGCGTTTCAGTCCATTAACGGCTATTTGGAGTTGTGTCCTAGGAAAAACAGAGCCATAGTTGCATTACATCAAAAAATTGAGTGGCCTCCTAGATCCCCGGATCTAACACCGTGTGATTATTTTCTATGAGGACACTTAAGACGAAAATGTATATTAGCCCTTTCAAGACACTGAAGAATTGAAAGAAATAATCAGTAACGAATTGAAAGTATTTACTAACAACTGATCGACAGTCAATCAAAGGAGCAGTTTCATCGATGCGATCAAAAGTTCAAAAGTGCGTGGACAGAAATAGGTGACATGTGGAAGGAATTGGAGCTTCAGACAAATTCACAATGTTTTTAATGAAATGATTTACTACATAGTAGTTGTAAGGACTTATTTTTTAAAACTTGAAATAAAGTTAAATTGTAGCGCGTATATTTTACTGTTCAACTTCCTTATGCAAACATGTTTTTGACAGCCTTCAGTAGAGTAATAACAGGTAAATGTTTTTAAAGTCATTTTATCAAAACGTATCGCATTTGCTGAAAAGGTGTTTAATGAAGGATATAGTCGTAACAGAATAAAATTTCAGCAAATAATTTTTAAATCATATTATTTTCATTCCGGGTTCCGTTGTTCGTGCGACACCCTGTGTACGTATGCAGCAAAGTAACGTCTCTACGATCACTCAACATGAAGAGCGACTTGCCCACAAAATTCACGTCCAATACTTGAGTTGGCACCACGTGACTACTTACAGTTCCATAGCGCCAGAGGCGCAGTCCCCCAACACCGGTGACTCACCTCGACACTCGGGAGAACTCAGCCGCTCTAGAAGTGAACAAGTTCTCTCACACGCACAGCGACCTCAGCGTACGGCACCAACGGGACCAGGTCTCGGGTGAAATGAGGGGTTGGAGGTGCTTCTTTTTCTCTCATTGATTTTGTGGAGATCACGAAGCGGTCGTAGCCAAATAAATGTAGCATTTCGAATGTATCAAACGCTGCTATTAGTTTTGAAAAAAAATTGAATTGAACATTGGTATTGATTATAATGTCCGCGATGCAGTATCGCCCATTTGGGTGTTTCTGCTCGTCCTTTTTCAAACCTCAGCAGTTCTAACAGATTATTTTTGAATGGAGTTTTGAATGTCATAAATTGGAAATTCAAGCATTACGCTGCTGAAGTTCGTTAGAATAGAATTTACCTTCAGAAAATGAAAAATTTTGGCCATTCGTAAATTGTTCTGCAAGTCCTATGCTATCACCCACCAAGTCTTGTACCATCACCCATCAAGTCCTACGCTATCATCCACTAAGTCCCATACCATCACCCACCAAGTCCTATACTATCACCCACCAAGTCCTGTACCATCACCCATCAAGTCCTATGCTATCACCCACCAAGTCCTGTACCATCACCCAGCAATTCCGTGCTTATAATCGCAATGGTTTTGGCTATCATTTAGTTTTATCGCTCCAGACACTAGCTTGACCGACTCAATCAGTTGATCTAGACTAACCAAGAAACTGATGATTTTATCACTAAGTCCCACTCAAAAGAAATTCCAAGGTTCCTAATTTTTCCGACTTTTATCATCAAAACAGACCGAGCATTTTCAGCACGATGACTCTCTCTGTAAGATGAGTAATTGCTTATACTAAAATTTTCCGGTACCTACCTACTTTTAGTGTCTTTTGGAATTATTTGAGTGGGATTCCATTGGTTGGGAATGGTATAAATAAAGTGTGCCAACATTTAATCATCTAGTAACCTTCACTGTCAAACGTATGAGTGCTGTATTGGTCATAATATAAGGAATGGGAATGAAATGACGCTTAAATAGTTTTTTGAACAAAAATTATTGGATGAAACTAAATAAAATTATTTCCATACATTAATACAATCCATATGTACAAACTACGTATAAAATTTTGGAATCTCCGTTTATACGGTCTAAAACATCAAATTGAGCAAAGTATGAGCATTTTGCATGGGCCAAAAGTTATGGAGTGAATTGAAAATCAAATTATTTTCCCTAAATAAATCCTTTAATACAAAATTCATGAAACTGATGTTAATGATAATATTTTTATATCGTTGCGACCAGTATCAAATGAGAAGGCTGCATCAACCCGTGAAACTTCATCTTTCAAAGAAAACTAACTAATTTTGGCTAATCTTAAAGAGAAGAAAAGAAGTAAATTTCCAAAATTGTTGGTATTGCTCGTAGGTCAAAAAGTGTTGTGCCTCGTGTGATAAGTAGACTTATCGCTTCCTTCAAAATCGACAACCGGCAGACCTCGCAATATGTCCGAATGAGATGATCGAAAGTTTGGTAGAATGGCTTAAAAGGATCGTTTTGAGACAGCTGCATCAACTTCTCGCAAACTCGGTCAAGAGATGAGGAACAACATATCAAATAAAACTGTTTCGCGCATGTTAAGTAACGAAGGAATTCATAGTCGGGATCCAGCATCCAAGCTTCGAATTTCTAAAAATCAAAGAGCCTGTCAAGATTTTGAGAACTATCATGTTGTTTGGACAAATGAACAATGAAGTTCATCTCAGCGATGAATCGAAGTTCAACTTGTTTGGATCTGAAGGTAAAATGCATGTACGACGGGATACAGGTGAATGATTATATCCTCAGAATATTAAAAGGATAATTAAGTTTGGAGGTGAAAGTGTGGTGGGCTTGGGTATGTTTTCCCCCGCAGGAGTTGCCCCAATTCTCAGTTTCCATCATAAAATAAACGCTGAAGTTTATAAACAGCTTCTTCCGCAACATGCCATTCATAAATTTACACCCTACCCCTGTTCAACCTCCTACTTTCATGCTTGACAATGCGCCTTGCCACAAGGCAAGAAAGATAACTGCTATTCTTAAAGAGGAAGGTTTTTCAGTGATGAAATGGCCAACTCAGAGCCTCGCCCTAAATCCAATTGAGAATCTTTGGATGGTCACTGAAGTCCTATACCCCCAAGAAGAATCAAGAAGGCTCAAAATAAAGTTCGTAAAATCAAAATCACTCGCAGGATTTACTGAAGGAAGATTGGGAAG
This sequence comes from Orchestia grillus, assembly GCA_014899125.1. NCBI lineage: Eukaryota > Metazoa > Arthropoda > Malacostraca > Amphipoda > Talitridae > Orchestia > Orchestia grillus. Next base: position 21,368 of record VOMN01102386.1, read on the forward strand.
GGATAATTAACTGGAACACTTTGCAAGGCATTAATTAGATCATGTGACCGAAGATGCAATGAAGTCATCAAGAATGAAGTGATGTTCACTAAATGGTGAAGGATTTTTGCTAACTGAACTTTATCCGTCGCTAAACTTTTGACCAATGCGGAATGCTTTTATATTGTTTAATATTAAATTATTAGAGAACATGTCAACGGAAGTCCCAAAATTTTGAATGAACTCTTTACATATTGATTATATATATACAGGGCGAAAAGTTAATTAAAGTTGCTCTAATACTTCACGAGTGAGATAACTTTTTCAAGTGTAGTTTTGCTTCCCTTCTTTATAAGATGCTGGGAACAAGTATAAGAAACTCTATTAAATTGTTAAGAATTTTCTTATTACAGAACAAATTCATTTGAAAAATTATGTGTGGAACGTAGATCGGGGGGAATCAGTATAGATATTCTATTTTATATTACCTTCCCACGAAAAAATGTTTTATTGCCCCAAAAAAAAAAGATTGTAGAGTAAAAGATTGAAACGGAAAGGTAGTTCTTCTGAAAGCCTACCTTACTTCATTCACTTAGGTTACGTCAGGTGACTTTACATCGCTAGAATAGGTTTTTGCGTAGCTTCTTCAGTGTATTCAATTATACCATTATTCATCGAAACGATTTATTTATTGCATGATAGACTGAGGGTTGTCAATCATGTCATCAAAGTAAGGTAACTGACTATCTACCCACGTTGCTGGAAATTTAACAGCCTGACGATAAATTCACCAATATCATCCCTCTCTAAGCAAGACCGCTCTACTCTGCTGGAGAGTTCCTGAGAATTTATTATTCTATTTTCAAACTTTTTTTGTTGTCACAGACGTGTTTTATTAACTTAAACGCACGATAACGCGAAGGCCGTCAAATGAAGGTCGACATTTTTCTTTAGCAGCTATAAGGTAATTTGTAAGATAGAGAGCGAGAGATCATTACGGAAGATTTCCATAAGAATAGTGTTCAGTAATCTGCCTTTAGAGCTTCTTTCAGACACAGAATCACGTCTTGCTCAGCTTGTCACATGCGTATAAGTCAGGCTTTATTTCAGACAGAATATTTGTCTGGTAGAAATCAGCTTAGGCATTGAGTTGAGACTGCGGCTCACAGCAGGAAGCTGACACGAACTCGCACTGCTGAAGATAGGCTGGCATCCCAGTCCTCGCCTAACCCTGTATGAACTGAAAAGACTTAAAATTTCATGAAGATGCTGCGAGTTTTTTGTAAATGCTAAATGCAATCTCACTGCATGTATACTTAATGCTTTGGCCAATTTTTTGCGTGCTAGTAAATGCAGTCCTATTCCAAATATTATACAATCGTTAAAGATTAAGAAATGGCGCTTCATGTTCATTCCCTGTGGAGGGAGGCCTTCTTTCATAGCGCAGGTATAGTTCGCACAGACGCTTTAATTTTGGTTCAATAAATCGATTGAACCAAAACGACATTTCACAATCCGTTTCGTAACACAGTTTTGGTCCCTGACTTCAGTATATGAGTAAAGAATTAAAGTAATATGGCTTAGAAATTTCAAGTGCATACAAGGTACCTGAAAAGATGACAAACATGGCAAAATTATCATGGAAAAACTAAGGTTGAAGTTGAAGTACATAATCAGTCAAAATGTGTAAATTAATTTAGATGAGCGACATCGACAAAATCTAGGAAGACACCCTATGCAATCAAACAGAAGAGAAAATTTCTAATGAACTAGAGAGAGTTTGCACTATCGCAACTAGCACTAAATTAGCTCTTCTTGCTTATGGTGCAAGGGCGGACCTTGGATTGCAGCCTTAAGTCGCTTTTTCCGCGGTCATTTGAAACGATACCGGACGGCGCTAACACCCTGGTAGAATAAAACCTGCGTTGAGATTACAGGAACAAATAAAATAGTAACTTTTTCTCGTGTAGAATCATCGCATAAAAAAAACTAAAAAACTTCCACTAAAAGTGTTTACAAAATCATTCAATTAGCTGATCCGAATCATGAACTGAGTGAGTAGAAATTAAGCAGCTCATAACAGTGTCTTATTGTAGTTTTATTTGTTTTCATGCATCATGGAAAAAATTGTACACGCATGAATTTTACAAAGTGACCTCAACTAGTGATTAGAAATCACTATCTGCTGCACTCACTGAATTCTACTCTAGTTACATTTCTGTAGTTCATTCCCGAATAAACTGATTCTTTATTGTTTCTATAGTTAAAAGAGCTTCTTCCATTCTGAATTGCATGAAAACAAATTTGATTATATAATCATTGTAGGAGGTTCTACATGCTCTTGCTCAGATCGATTATGCGACGCCTAGACTACAACTAATGATTAACAGATTCTCATTGCAACTATTGCAGAGCAGAAGATTTCTCCATTATGAATTTAATTGTTGACGATCACGACAGTGCTTCTGGTATGGACGAACATTCAGAAAGAATCAATTTGGTTCTTTCAGTTTTAAGTCTGCCCCAAAATGCGAGCGGTGCGGAGAGACTCGTTCTCATGAAGCGCTGTTGATATTTTCACACCTCCAGCCGGAACTCGCCCAAAGTTCGGACAAACGCGAGAATCGAGAAAAAAATCAAAGTCACCCGGTAAAAGAAAAACCTTAAGGCTCATTTTCTTCAGCGAAATGTTCGATTTCAGATCAACAAAAATTCAAATGTTGATCAATCATTTAGACTTCCAATTGTGTCCTCTGTAGGCCAAAGTACGGTGATATGTGCGAAACCGGTGTATCAAAAAAACGTTTCCCCGCGATTTCTTTACGCCGACCTCGCATGCCTTGACACAATCATTTTTTGCTCCTCCAGCTCGCAGGAGCTTTGCATTTTTTGGTCCAATTACACTGAGAAGAGATGTGAGCAATGATGACACGAGATGGAATTCGATGGACTGGAACTGAGCCTCGAGAGCTCTCGTCATGGTGAAGGTCACAAAAGCGCCAGTGAAATGCCATCAGGCTTACAGCCAGCGTCTAGCAGCGTCTACTTAGGCAAGGCACAGTAGCAGACGACGGCTTCAGCATGACAACAACTACTTTCTTTTCCAAGCGATGATAAATGAGTATATCGCAGATTTGCCTAGATTACAAAAAGATGATACGGTACAGAGATAACTGAAAATTTAATAAAATACAATCAGGATTTGTTGTTCTCCTTCTGTAACTTTTTCATCAATGGAAATACCTGGAATACTTGACAAGATGACCTTGAACCTGAAAAGTATCAAAATAAAAAATTTTTGCTACTTTCCAATCGTTATTGGTAAGTGATGCAATTTCGAACAAAGCCTGGAAGAGTACAAATCACATTTAACGTGCAGTAGATTTTCAGTAAAACTTTTGACTACCAAAAACTATTTCTTGTTTACTTAGTGCATTCAAAGAAAATAAAACCCTTCAATGAAAAGTGATCCTGATGAATATGAACTGGCGGACTTCAGACCTCAAGTGTTGAGTCACGGCTAAGATTGAACACTAGACACGCAGTGAAGGCGTTAATGTCGCAGCTTTCTTGCTCAAACTTACGATGCGTGAGTCATATGTCTTCTATAGCGCTCTTGTGTTGAGGACCTCAAGCACCCGAAGTGTTGCACCTCTTGTAAGTCTCCCAGACTGTCGTGGAGTCACACTTCACCCAAGCCTAGAATTACTGCAGGAATTACCGCCTGAATCTGGGTCAAATTTAAAATATCACTTCAATCGAATTCCCATGCGACTGGAAAAACGTTACTCAAAAGAATGTGCATGGCTCATGATAAATTTATTCGTTTCTTCTTTATTGTGTGCACCCTGTGAGTACATCAGAGCTTAGGAAGAAATTTAAAGTCTCTCGCACTTGCAATTTATCGTTAATTTACACAAGCTGCCATTCTTCATTTGCGACCTTTGGTCACCAAAGAAACACCAGGTCTTCTTCACAATCTCCTTCTTCTTCTTCGTTTTCTTGTTCCCCTCTATTTTCTCCCTTTTTTTCTTCTTTTTCTTCTTATTTCTTCTTCTTCTTCTGAAGATATTTTGGCTCTTACTGATCCCTCACCTAAGACCTCAAAGGATTACTGGCCGCAACCCTACTGGGAACATGAAGAAAATGGAATAAGTGGACAAGAAAAGAAGGCAGTGAAGTGAATCAATAGATATACTCCAGTAAATAAGCGATATTTTTCTCTCTGCTAAGGCTCATAAATTGGTTTCAGTTATTGGGTAAGCGAGTACGTCACGAAAAAGGCGTTTCTTCCCTTTCTTCGTACATAACGACTGTTTCCGCAACCCTGAACTTTTAGGGCCCGTTCACACGAGGTCACCGGTGACCGTCACCAG
>VOMN01102391.1:0-11637 GCA_014899125.1 Orchestia grillus
TTCATGACGTTACGAATACTTATTTGACCCACTGTAGTTTAATTTTTTCGTATTACGCCTATGAAACTTATTCAGCTTTTAGCGACAGTATCAGTGCGATCGACTGTTCATTAACTTACATCTCCCTCAGATTTTGTTCCAACTAACAGTGGTGCAAAAAACAAAGTGGTCCAATAAACTGAGAACAGGCGGCAGTCCAGGACTCTGCTGTCATTCTTACTCCCTCTGTAAAAGCGTGGCCGGCTGAAGCGAGCAAAGTGTCTCTTTCTTGCCAGTTTTACACCGTGCTTCATTGTGTGCCACTCTTGCATGGTGACAGCGCTTTGTGCTGCGAATATAGAGACACTTTTTAGTGGACAGCGTTGCATTACGAGTACTTGGGCTCTCGTATGCTGATAACTTGGGAGTTACTAGTACTTCGGTATGGATGTGCTGAGAAAGTTGGCAGTTACGGATATAAAAATTATTATTACGACAAATTGTTTTCTCGTTTCTTTTAACTCAAAGTACAAGGCTAGATCAGACTAGAACCATTTTATCAGAAACGAAAGCAACTTAATACTCTCCTTCTACTCCACAACTACATAGATCTCAATTCAATTTTCTTAACTACTGTATTATACACCGTGGATTACCAGTTGGTTAATGGTATGTAATGTGTTTCATTATACCTACCACTATTGGTGAGAAAAAGTCTTCTAGAAACATTCAAATAGAAATTATTTCTTACCCTGACATTGAAGACTGCAATTCTTAAAAGACAGTCTCGTATCCTAATAGGAAAACCAAATGCAATTTACATTGCGTGTCATCAAACTCAATTCAATTTTGTGATAGAATGCACAGCTTTCTATTTACAAGACTTGAAGAAATTATAAACTGTAACCATGCTCAATTCTTTCAACAAATTCAGTACTTGATCATTCTTGTGTATCATAAATTTCAGTTTTGTTCATATTTCTGCTTTAGAATACGGTCTTTTCCTAGAGTCATAGAGCTTGTCAAGGCCCCAAGTAGCCATAATTTTAAATGTTCATACACGCAGTGTTAAATGTTAAACTATCTTTGCATGTAGTTTTCAACCCAAATAAAACTTGGAGTGATAAATTCTTTGAACTATTTGACTATGCTATAAAATATCAACATTAGGTCTTGTATGTATGTTTAGTATCGTATACAATCATCATACTGAAATAATAGCCCCAAATAATCATCATGCTAGAATAAAGATCCTAAACAATCATCATGGTAATTCGACTGTCTTAGATAATCACTATGCTGAAATGATGATCCTAGATAATCATCACACTGGTATAATAATCCAAGATAATTATCATTCTGTGATAATGGTCCTCCATAATCATCATGCAGTGACAATGATCCTAGATCATTTTTTTTGCTGATATAATGATCCATTTTAATTATCACGCTGACATTATGATCCTAGATAATCACCGTGCTGAAATAATGTGTAGTAAACTAAAGTGTGCCTGTGAAATCGACAAGCGTACTCGTGATATTTTACGTGGGTGTTAGAATTATAATATCGATTGGATTATATTGAAAAATGCAGTGTGATACATAATGCAAAATTAAACTTGGTATAAATGAAATATGATACCAAAAATGAGCAGAAAAAATATTTGTGGCGGTTAGGGAAATCAACATGAGAAGCAGTAGCCCAGAGGTATAATAGGGGCGTGTAAGATTACATCATATTTTATTAAGATAAAATCTAAGATCGACGGGGCAAACTATTGATTATGCCAGAAAGAAAACTAAAATACCAAATAGGCTACATTATTCTAATATATGATTTGCTGTAATACACAGTCAGCTTGCACTTTCAACTTTTTATTGAAGTATCAAACGGTATGTACTATCTTGGGATCATGGTTTTTAGGAAAAGAAATAGGAAATTCCAAGCTCCCATTCATCCAGCATCTTTGCTTATCTGTATCTTTTGCAAAGTGCGAGGAAATTTCATTCTTTTCAGTCTGCGTCGTAAAGTAGAAAACAATTACTGATTCGAGAACCAAGTTTTCATTTCAAAATACCTATCATCAAAATAGGTGCTTTCAAAATAGCGACTTTTAATAAGATAGTGTTAATATCAAAATAGTGTATTTTTGATTTGAAACTGCCGCCTCTTCAGGGCATAAAAATAAGAATATTTTTTTCTCAAGCAGTTCAGGCAGCAGCAATAATTCTGCCCTTTATTACTCGTCGTAGTGTTCTCTCGTCCGGGCCAGAGGTGCTTTATCTATTAGTGTAGCTTCTATGCGCTTTAAGTAACGACCTTCGTTGTGCTTCTAATGCCCTTTTACTTTTGTTTTAGATGAAATACGATTTTATGGAATACGATTTTATTTTATAAATACGATTTTATGTCTTTCCACCAAGGGTCCAATTCATATTTCAGTTTTGTTTACGTTTTCATCACCCCTTCTGACTGCTCAAATTCTTCACTGGCCAACAGCTACGAGATAAAAATGGAGAATATATAACTGCGTTAAATAACAAAGGATGTCAGATCCAAAGCGAGTTGACAGATCACTGTTTTGTGACCGATGTTGTAATGTTTGTCTCCATAGTATTATTTAAATTGCCTCTCGATTTCGAAATTAAGAAATAATTTACTACTTATTCCTTGTTTTAGATTGAATGAGAAGCTTTTCATGCAAAAATCTACTACCTATTAATTGAACAAAATTACAATAGGTTCAAACTTCGTTGAAATTTGCCTCCAGAAGGTTGCGAGACAATTCAGTTACACGATGAAGATTGGGTACAAATGTGAAGCAATTGTGTCTTCTAAGCTAGGAGAGTAAGGAACGGCTCTGATATTTGTACAATCAGTTTTGATTGCCATTATTTCACTAGCATTCGTATGACATTGCTCATGTTTTTATTGGGAGGAATGATCGCTTCTCGGCTGTTGATCACCGAGGCTACTCATCGTGACGTCATGGCTGAGCCCCGCTGGGGACACGTGACCTAACAGAAAACGACTCGTCAATTCTACGCGAACTCCACTGCATACGCTCTTCTTTGAAGATTTCAAATATCATTTACAATTTGTTTATCTGAATTATTCGTACTGGTAACGAACTTCAGTGTTTTGATAGGCCCGGGGTACTCCAGCGCCTAGGTCCAGCATTACATGGTTGACATGTCCAATTAAGTTTTGTTACATACGTAGATTTTTAATGATCCAAGTGTGGCCACATTCAAAGGAATTTAGGAAAGTTTTCACGAAGATCAAACCTGTTTTTATTTTTCCCACGATGTAATACTTGAATGTTGTGCGCTGCCGGGGCGAATTTCCACAGTTTCAGTTTACAATGGTGCATCAAATGATGCGATTCCGTGCTCTACGCTGTCACATTTATTGAATAGTTTTTAAAAATATTATTGTAAGGTGTGAAGCAATCAGCCCAAATTTGAAATAACTTGTATTACTAAAGTTCTTGAGACAAAATTTTCTATACCAAGTCTTTATTTTCTCTTTGATAATACTTTCTAATACTTAAAAATAATACAATACTTTTTATTTATTTCCGAGTCCCGAACTAGGGTTCCATGGCGCACTGGTTAGCGTGATAACCTCGCACCTGGGAAGTTAGGGTTCGACTTTCGGCTCAGGCACGGATTTTCACGTAACCACGGAGTATTTCCCTTGAAAAAGGAAGCTTAAACCACATATTCCTCACATCCCTCACGCGTCAGTAGTCGTTAAGCATTGAAAATCTAAAGGTAAAACGGTTTTGAATAAATAAACGTACCTTTTTAAAAAGTATGTGCGTATCCGACAAAGTTCTAATTATCAATTATGACTGCTAAGCCCTAAAACGATCGATGGCACAAAATTACACGATGTCATAGGGCCATGACGAAAGTTTTGAGTTGAGCTGCCTACTGTCTAATAGCAAATTAGCTTTGGGCGTCATATGGGGTTGATTGAGGTTCCCCCTTATGGCTCGTTTCTTAAGTCAATACTTTAGTATTATGCTGCTCGATCGCATTAATTTTGGGTTTTAGGTAAGTAATATATTTATACTGATTCAGTCGATAAATACTTCTCACTGAAAATTATAATTGAAAAGTATATTGTTCGTTCATGCTTATCAGTTCAGAAATAGTGTATAAAGGATAATATAAAGTCAAAAAATGAAATAAAAGTACCTTTTTTACATGAGGCATACAGTCAAATATTGAACTAAACTTTTGAAAACTTTTATTCTTAGTGCTGTGTACTTAGTAATTCCCCACCATTGTATCTCTCGTATTAAAAAGATGAACTGATGAAATTGATTGTAGAATTCAAATAAAAACCTCAACAAAATTGTGTTGATGAGACTCCTTATTTGAGAATATCGATGACATAACAAATAGATACACCTGAGGAAGATTTAAGTTATAATACCCTTTAAATGTTATTTTCTTTCACACTGCGTAAGGAAATTAGTTTAGGGTAAACTATACCTTTTTGGCACTTTTAGCTCAAACTGGTATAATAGCATGTATGTATTGAATTTTTGGCAGGCATCAAATAATATCAGTGTTTTATGATACAAATGGGCCTATAGAATCAAACAGTTTGGAAATTTTAGCGCAACAAGGAAAGTAGGTGCCTTTTTAAGCATAAAATAATTAATTTCATTTTATTTTTATTGAAGTCTTCCAGTCGTTTTTTGTCATTATGACATATTTGGTCAGTTTTATTTTCCCCAAGCCCTTGTCAACGACAAAAGAATGTTTTCCTCATGAAACATTCTCAATTTAGTCTTTTTATGCTTAAGTGGTTCTGATTTCAATGCATTAATTAAATTTTTGGCTCAAAAAATTCAATTGGGCTTCAAATCACTACTTATTTCTTGAAATCATTAGACCAAGTCCTTATTCGTTTACGCAGCGATTTCGAATCATTCAGTACTGCACGAAAAAAACACTTTGTAATACCTAATCGACTAACCACTGATACCCTTTCAAGAGCATTTCCAACGTTAGGAGGAAGAGAAATTAAAAAAAAATTTCAAACATTCATCAAACGATAGATTTTAATATTAGCAAAGCTTAGCAGTGTATTATATAATGAATGTGGCTTTTCTTAGAAGTTCTTCTGAAAGAAACATATAAATGTGAAGTTTCAACATTCAGAAACTTTACGGCGTCTATTATCATTTCAAAGTGGTTTTGTGTAGGCTCTACAACGCGTATGCCAAAATTCAATTTCTTTTGAGATGCTCATCGTGTTTAAACATATTACTGGTTCTAAGGCACTTATGAATGAAGCTGATTAATCTTCAAATGTGGATGTCGTGACACATATAAAAATTTCATAGTAAGGATTGCTCTCAGTTAATTGAAGTTGATGCACTTGCATAAATTAGAGACTTTTTGTCTTCGTGACCTTGCAACAATAAAGTACAGTGTAGGCATGGCGTGCTATAGCCATTACTCGCCTAAATAAATGTACAACAATACAAAATAGACGAACGGTAACATTAAATAGGCGTAAGACAACACAAAATAGATGCATGGCAACACTAAACAAATGTACGGGAACACAAAATTTGCAGGAGTGCAACACAAAATAGATGTACGGCAACACTAAACAGATATACGGGAACACAAAATATGCAGGAGTACATCACAAAATAGATGAACGGCAACACTAAGTTGGTGTATGGTAACACAAAACAGATGTGCGGGAATATAAAACAGATATAAGGAACCAGAAAATAGAAGTATTTTGACACAAAACAGATGTACGTTAGCACAATATGACAACACAAAATAGATTTACGGTAACACAAGACAAATGGCAGCACATTAGTCATCTAGATGTACGGGGATGCAAAATCGAACGGCGGTGTGATGCAAATTTTTAGGCAGAGAGATATATCGAATAGAGCGGTTTTCGAGAATATGAAGCAAAGTGTTCAGGTGTACTGTACATTACTTTGTGTGACAATAAGAAAATTGATCTGTTTTTTTGAGACGTGTAGCAGGATAAGAATTTATTCCACTTTGACCAGCTCGTGTTCCCTCATAAGTTCTTCTCGTGTGGCATATTAATGATAGGAAATGTGAAGGTTAAAGAAACTGTGCGTGATAGGCCACTGAACGAGCTGACTTGTTCCAGAATTGCTTTTAAGATTAGAAACTTTTCAATTCAATCGCATCGTTATTTCGTAAAGGAGTATTCATACCGACTAGAGGAAGGCTTCGTTGTGAAGCTACAGCAGTCTCTCTCTCTCTACATACATATATATACATATTTATACAGAAGAGCCCGGCCCGCATTGACTTTAGGACCATGAGGTGCTGGGATCGAATCTCTGAGGGTGATCTCCCATTGACGTTAACGCATCAGCGTTTTCGTTCTCGACTCAGTGGCAAGGTACTTCAAAGGGCCGTGAACGGAAAAGCTGACAGATTTCATCCTTTTTATGGATCTTTCCTCATCCTTTGCCCAACTGTTATTAGAGTAAAATCTTCGTTACAACGTACCCTAACGCGCACTTTGAATACCACTTATTTCAGAGGCAATTAAGTTTTGGCATTTTCAGAGAACATTTTTGTTCAGACAATTATCGCTCAGTCGCAGCTGACGTTAAATATCGTCTAAGATGCCTGGCGCCCAACGAGTCAGATATTTTAAGCGTTCAAGTTCATTCCAGCCTCAATTTAGCATCAAAATCTTCACACTATGTCATCTTCAAAATCTCTACTCATACAACCATCCTGAAGTGCAGCGACCAGTGAGCTTTAAGCTCTACAAACGGCAGCGACTGGAGGACATTGATGTTAGAGTCCCCCAAAAAACGAGAAGCAAGCAAAATTTCCACTTTGCTACCAGAAGTGTACGCGGCCTCTGGATTATCTGGACACAGCACTTCAGGAAACAGAGGATGGCGCGAGTTGGGTCTCTGGAGTCCAGTAACCACGAGCTCTGGAACGAGTGGTCGAGGGGACGTCGAGGGGAGTTTTGCTGACCTCAGCTGCAACGTGATCTTCCCTCATCCTCCCTTCCCCTCATAAAAGCACTATTTTGATTAAAGAACCTGCCCAGCGATATAAAGGCTTTTATTGTTCACAATTGACGTCACTCTGTCGAACTGTTTTTTTCATAGCTTCGTTCCCAAGAGATAATCGAAACTTAAGCCGCGTAACATGAGTCTGTGAAGATTTTGAGTGCTTTTCATCTAGTACTGATGCCGTTATATTAAATTCACCTTACCCTAGAGAATAAATGAAAGTTATTTCTACGGCTGTCTTCAATTAGATTCTCAAGTTATCAGAAATTTTCTGATGTACATCAATCGATCAAATTTAAATTTGCCGACATGATAGAATTTCGATTACTCTGAACTGATATACATGAGAGAACGTTAAGTTTCTCTAGTACATGCGTAAGTAAAATAAGCTTACAGCAGTTTGAACTGCGAAATTTATTTTTGATTTACTTTCAAAATGTAATTACGCAATCGGTAACGATATAATTGTGGTGTAAACACGACTGCAGTAATTTTTGTAGAAATCCCTAAAAGGATTTTGAAAATCAACTCGTACTGGAAATTTATGGGAAATATATGCTTGAAATGGCTATGATTAATGTCAATGCATCTACAATATTATCAATCATACTTTTTATTCCGCATTGTACCTGAGCAAAATCGATTATCGCTCATTATAAGGGAAAATTGAATCACTGCACTTCATGCAGTCCTATTCTTTGTTGGGTTTTACGTCATTATTCGAAAAGCGGTCGAAAAGTCCTTAAGTAACTGGTAAAATTTCCATGTATGCAATGTATACTTCCAATTGTTTTACAAAAGCGAAATTTAGAAGTGGAAACATAGGTAACAAATCAAGCAGATAATAGCGGGTCTTTTGTAGAAAAATAATTATATTGCTTGTGAAAAACAATAACTTTTTAACTGTTCCTCATTTTCTCCTCATTTGTGTTTTCTACGCCAATTTTCGGGCCGAATTATTTCTCTTATTGCTAAACATTTAAAGTGCCATGTGCGGATTTTGCCCAGGGCTTGAATTCAGATTGAATTGCTTGTAAAATTTAGTACTAAACTTTATTTTCGACTGATTGACTTGTTTAACCTTTCTCTTGGTTCAACAATGGCGCGACCGAAATTGTCGCCTTCGCAGCTGTGCGTGTTCACGTTAGAACGAAAACAATCGACACGCTCAGAGTTGAACGAATCTGTGAATTTTAATTACTTGATTCGCCAAGACGATTATTTACATTTAAATTTATATTTTTTGTAGTTTGTAATCGAAATTCTTCAAGGTTGGTGGAAAGTTAACAAAGCAATTTTTGAAAATAAAATTATGTGGTTGAATAACTCATTACAGAAATCACGGTATTTATTCAACACAGCACAGCCCTTTTTGTAACTCGAGACCTCCGCAACTTTCTAGATTAAATCAGTTTATCGAATAAAACCTGCAGTACTGCGTTCTAGAAATTCTGCATGACAACCACGATCAACTTTTCAGAAGAAATGCCCATAAATTAGGCCCTGGAGTAGCTCTCAAAGCACGATGACGACTGCAGCAGCTCAAGGAATTTATGGGGAGTTATTGCAGTGCTAGGAGTCTGACCGCTGTAACGACAGTGAAAGCTTGTGCAACGTCAACGCAAGCAAGTTGTGCTCCAACGCAGCAGCATGTACTTCACTTAGCTTATTAGGGACGGCTTTATGAGCGTCGTGGATCCTCGCTACAAGGAACGACAAAGTGTGACATTATCCGCAGCAGTAAAGCTCATCCCAAGTTTATTCTTTGGTCCGCACTGAAGGAAAGCTGTTGGTGAAACAGTGCTTCCCAAAGCGCCCTCCGCTTCTGGTTCATTGTTTGTGTCTTCATTTGAGACGAACTTGAGGGGAGCGGCAGCGAGGGGAGGCTCCTCGTTTCCGTAACAATAACATTAGCAAAACCTTCCGTGAATAGCTCCTAGACAACATTGGGTGAGATTAAACACGTGGATGGAGCGTTTCCAAGTCCCTAAAGCATTCCTAGGGGCCCATGATCGAAGAAAACTTACTCACGAAGATTGGGGAAAATCAAAGCAAGAGAAAAATTGAAGATAAATTATGCTAGAATTTTCTCATTTACGTAAACTTGCATGTGACGCTAAGCGAAATCAAAATTTCTTCGCAAATTCAAGTAAAACTAATATGTATTTGACATTGTAAGAAAGCTTACTCGTACTAATTTTAAATTAAGTCTCGCTAACTTTCCATTCCTTGCTTCTGCATGGTTGCCTTTGGATGTGACTAGGTCAAGTCAAAAACCAAACATAAACCTGTCATCTAAAATACCATTGACACAGAGAAAACAGATACCCATAGATGCACATAAGCAAAAATGTATGCGACATATTTCGATACGCCGAATACAAAACGTGCATTCGGCGGTCTTCGTCACGTCGGACGGCCCGAGCGGGGCCTGCCGGGGGCTACGACCAATTCCTATGCTACACTCCGCCAGGAGAACGCCAGTCCCTCGCCGTAAACTGGGGCCGGTCTGAGTGACTCCCGTGTGGATATGGGCAGTCGGATCAACAGCCACCGAAATCCGAGGAAAGGAAGGGAGGAAATACCTAATTTTGTTTGAATTGCTTATTTTTAAAACATGATGGTTGGTTTTTCGAATGTTTTTTTTTAATTATTAATGCATGTTGTTTTCGATACACAAGTTTCGTACTTGGTGTTTTTGAATAACGAAGTTCCTACTTTTCTTCATCCCAAGGGCTGCTCGTAACTTAACGGAGTAGAGTGCACAGTAGTTTTGACAACATTTGTTATTGTATGTACAAACATTTAGTGAAGATTATATATTTTTAAAGCAAGCTTGCGGGCGTTGCTATTTTGTCTGGAGCAGTACGTGGTTGATAATAGAAGAGGTCCTGCTTTAATAGTGTATATCACAAATTCCCTATTGTATTCTACCTATGAATATGTGAGAATGAATAATTCATCATAGATTTATCATTGAACGGGGTGAAGTGAATTTTATGAACATTCTGACAGTTAAGTTTTGTTAGCATTCCGTTGAGACAAAGAGCTTCTTATGTTGTTTGCAGATCAGATTCGTACAGCATGCTACGCAACTTTTAGAAACGATTTACGTTTCCAAACTAGAATTTCCTTTCACTTTAGCCTTTGGAGCATACCGTTACATTAAGAACAAACTGTGAAAATTCCTTCACGTTTTAATGAAAATTGTAATGCAGCACAGAAAAAGTTCAACACTGCAAAGAGCTATATAATTGCACATGGCGTGCTGATTGGAGGGCTGCAACGGATTGCCAGCTCATAAAAGACTGCGAAATATGAGTGCGTACAATCAAATGTATTAAATCTCGTACTTAAATTTTGCTTCGGTAAAAACTCACAATTCAATTTTGTCCTAGGAACGTTTTACATGAAATCTTCATATCGCTTATTGCATTTTTTCGATGTATTGATGCGATTAAAAATTTAATTCGTTTTCTCCGTAAAACTTCTGACAGCTGTGTCAGAGATTTATGCAAGTTTAAGTCATTAGCTCGTGACATTGTAATTTTCCATGCCTAACTATTATTGCGGATTGATCTGATTCCGCTTGTCTCGAACTAATTTTTTCTCACCCCATTGATTGCTGCCGCTTTTGTGGTCCCGTTTGGTCACCTAACTTTTGGGGCAAGTGATGAATTTTAGGTTATCTTACATTCACTGCTTTACATGCATTTTGATGTTCTCAATTCAGGAGAAAGTCCAGGGCTTGAGGAATTTTTTGCACAAAGTTTCTGCAATAAAGTCTTGATGAATTGTTCTTTGATATTATGAAAATTGGTTCGAGAATTGACCGTTCAAATAAAGTACGTACGACTTACAGTCGATGAAGATTAAAAAAAACTTCGACAATCTGGCAAAACACTAATGTTAAATCAAGCTTCGAACTGAAGTAAATTGGTTACCATCGAAATTATATTTGGTAGGTGCAAGTCGACTTGAGAATGAGTTTTCTCACACTAAAGAAATGAGAACAATATGGGGCCCTCACGGTACAGTTGAAAGACTTTGAATCTAGATCGTTCTGAATTAATATCTCTTAGAGCCATAGTTAAATCCATGACGCTAACGTTCTACCTTGTTTTGTAGGCATCGATAAAAAAACGGTGCACGGTCCCTCAGCCCTTGACAGTGACCACGTTACCGCGCAAGGCTCTCAGCCTCGAGTCGAAGAATAAAATTGGAGTTTGAGAATTTCGTAGCGAAATAAGTTGCCAAGAGTTGTGTAGTGTCAATATTTCCGGATTCCAATCGTAAACCAAGAGATTAGGAGCTTCGGACTTCAACGTAATGCGGTATTTTCAGAGAATTTCCGCGGCTTCTCGGTATTAATAGACGACCCAAATTTATCTCCCACTAATATACAAAGGTACTTCACATTAAAGTTCAATATATTCGTTCCCTCCGTAAAAAATGGAAATGAATTGCCGTAGTAATTCCCAGTAGCTTTCCTTAAAATTGGAAGAACTCTTTTAAAAATGGGATCTTAATTCACCCATGTCGAAAAACTTGCACATACAGTGGGTCAAATAAGTATTCGTAACGTTCGAGAAAA
>VOMN01102400.1:0-12096 GCA_014899125.1 Orchestia grillus
GGGGAGGGGGGGGAGGCGACACAGCCCAAGGGCCACAAAACAAGAAGCATCGGGCAGGTATTGAAGAGCCCGGCCGCCAGAGCTCGTGCAGCGCAGTCTGCATGATGTGAGCATTGGCTCTCACGTGCACAGCGCAGCCTCATTGGGTTCCGTCGGCGGGAGATCGTCGCTACGGCCGGCGTATGCTGAGGCAGCACGTGAACAGCACGAGTGCATCGTGCAGCACGCGCACCGCACCAGCGCGTCGTGCAGCACGTGAACCGCACGAGCGTCGTGCAGCACGTGGCCAGCACGAGCGTCGTGCAGCACGTGGCCAGCACCAGCGCGTCGTGCTGCACGTGAACAGCACGAGCGTCGTGCTGCACGTGAACAGCACGAGCGTCGTGCTGCACGTGAATGCCACCAGACGTGCTCTCGATAACGACCCACTATAGTCAAAGATAAGGGACATATTCGCGTTAACGTCATTCCCCCATTACATACCGCGGTCACGCCATGACGCCACCCCTGGCCCACCGCCACCCACGACTCCCCCACGCGCTAAAGTGAGCAGCGAGTGTGGCGTAGGGATTTTCAAAATAAAGACCACGCCGACCAAACCGCTCATATTGGACTCAAACAGCGACGCAAAACGAGAAAAACAACGAGACAAACAACCAAACCAACGCTTTTTAATTTTTTAAGTTCGAGTTTTTGAGTCATTCGATCATTATCGACGATGAGCTGCGAATGATGTGATTTTAAAATGATCACTTAACTCTGCTGGTTGTACGAGGTCTTATAACATCAGACATTTGTCCGCACGACGCTGACAGCACACCATACATTAAAGCAGCGGTTTAGGTTTTCATATGAAAGATTTAAGATTTACATGAGCGTACTCCAGACCAGTTGTAGTATCGAGTTTGTCATGACGACCATAGGCAAGGAAAGGGACATTTCAAGTACAAGTGTCCCACACATCTTAAATCCAGCCTCACCTACTTTCAGAAGTAAAAATACATTTAAATAGTAACGTGGATCACGTTCTGACTACACATAATCCAGGACCCGTAAACCTTCTGAAATTTCCTTTCTGCGTCAGCGTGAGGCGACCTTTGCCCAGCGTGTCTCTCAGGAGACCGTAGTAAAGTCTGCGAGTGGTCGAGGCCCCACAACAAAGTTCGTTATCGGTAATTTGTCATTAAAGGCGCCAGCCCACCAGCCCGCACCCCAAGCATTCCTCTCGAATGGACATTGATAGTAAGGGACCCACTTCCCGATAGCTTGTCAATATCAACATTATGGCATTAACGACATCATGACGCTGCTGTGTTTTGATAATCGCCTTTTAGCCTTCACTAGCGTTGTTTTTACGAACGTAAATTGAATTCACGGAACCAGTTCTTTTCTGCCGCCAAACGATACAGTAGGGCAACCACCAGCTACTAGTCGCAATACGTACGGTATTTTACAGGTTTCTGTGTACGATCTTCAATTTCAAATAAACCGTCATCAGTAAAATTGGTCAATTTACGCAGTTTCGTCATTAGACTTACTGATTTTCCATGATCTATGCAAATAACGCATTTTTAAATAATTTTTCAATCAAATATTATAAGTATTACCGATGTTTTGAAACACGAATCAGTTAGGATACAATTTTCTAAAGCGATTACAAGTCAGTGTAATCATTGACTCATGGGCTCATCAAAAAGTTTACATTTCTTACATTGGATTAATATAAAAAGAAATTTTAAACTTGTAATAAGAATATGGGCTAAACGTCGTTAAATTCATCGTTAACGATATTAAACCAAGGATAGAAAAATGGCCATTAATGCTTACCTAACGATAGAATTAAAACAAACGCAGGTTTGAAAATTGGTTATTAATACTAACTCAAAGGTATAAAACTAGCTATAAATACTAACGTAGCGGTAGAAAACTGGTTACTAATGCTAATGTCAAGATAAAAATTAGCTATCGATACTAGCGTAAAGGTAGAAAACAGGTTATTAATATAAACGTGAACAAACGTAATCAATACTAGAGTACGCGCCCCTTCAAAAATGGGGGGACAAATGATAATAAATTCAGAAGACGGCCCTCTTATTTACGGTAACTCTGGCATGAAATGTTATTTTCAGTATCACTGATACGGACTGCCTCCTCTGCCAGTCTCGCCATTAGTGTACGAATGCGGACCCGGGAATTTTCTCATATCTAAACCGTGAAGAGCGTGATACAATGACGGAAGGACCAACGGAGCAAGCAAGCGTGGGTTATTAATATACGTATAGCGTGTGATGAGTAGAGTGGGACGAGCGCAAAACCAGGTATCAGGTCCGGGACACCTGTTAGCGCCCAGACAACTTTGGTCTTCTTGAGAAGTTTGGGCGTCCAATGAGAGGACCCTCGGCGCAAGAGGGGAAAGCCTGAGCACCTGCTGGAAGAAGCCTCGTGCGCCAGGCAATAACCCTGACTTTATTTCCCCGAAATGATCCTTCTTTTGTGACAACCGAGGCAATAAAACCTCAAAAATAGCGATCGCCCGCACCCACTCGCGCGAAATAATCAGGAACGTCCAAAAAACAAGTGAACGCGTGCGTCTTTGGGAAGCTGGGGGAGTTGTTTTATTGTAAAGTGCAGAGTACTGTGGGTGGACAACTGAGATATTAATTTGGAAATGCCAGTCCGTGGTAATTGTTTTTCATTTTGCACCAGTCTCTCTAAAATGAAACGAACTCGATACACCCTGCGTGACTGAACGAAATCTGAGCGAATTTTACGGCGGTCGTTTTGCTTGTCGGAGCAAAATTATTTATTTCTATTTTTCACTACCATAATTTCTGCCATATCCATTAGCACTTAAGCAGTTCAGTTTTTTCGCTGTCATTACGGTTGTTATTCGTTTGCAATGTTTACCAAGAGTGTTTACGTCACCAAATACAACCTTCTGTGATTAGAAGATGGCATTCCTCTACATAATTCTTTATCGCATACTTCAGTTTCAAGCATAACACTCATGCTGGTAAGCTCTCAATTCGTCTGAAACTATTTCATGACAATAAGAAAATAAAGAAGCAAATTTTTTCGTGTGAATGTGGTTCCTTCAAAAGTGTAGTATGCAGTCGTTCGAGGTTTGTGCCAGACCCTTCTCCTTCAGTAACATAACTAAAATGATAGATCATCTAGGAATATTCTTTATCAGGATCTCGTACACTTTTATTTAATAGTTGAATTAATATACAATTGAAATGAAGGTGTAGCTCGCCGCAAACAACTTGGACAGCATTTTGATGCTCAACGGTGGCATTTATTGCACAGATTCGAGCCAGGCGACGGTACTAGTTCTAAAAATATTACACAGATGTGAAGTTCAACGCATCTGTAAGGTTACTGATGCAATTTAGACGTTCTACTAAACACGAAATGCGTATTTTTGAATCAATAATCGTAAAATAAAATATACAATTAAACAAATCAAAAATATATACGAAGTTGAAACATTGTAAACTGAAATATTTTTTCACTTTTCAAAGTCGAATGGCAGAGACGTTCTCATCAGTTGGATGGGACTGAGAATTTACATAATGTAGAACATACAACAAGTTTTCGTGTTGAAAAAAGCGGGCCTTTTTTGCGGACAGGAATTTTTCCCTCCAGCTTTTGCTTTCATTAACGGGGAAGTCACTCAGAAGGTTCTAGACCGCAGGAATAGTGAAGAACCCTCATTTTGTTACCAATGAACGCCCAATCAGCGGGAGCAAGAGCCACGTTCTCACGAGGGGCAAATTTTCCCAGGTTTCGTTTGCGGGTAAAGTGCGGAGGCGGAAAGCGAGGGTGCGACAGGCTTCCGAGTATTTTGCGAGAGAGCGCGTCGAGCTGACCAATCGTTCTGGTTTCTATATTTAGTGACAGCTCGACTGGAAGTTTCGGTCGAGTTTTCAGAGGGCGGGATAGTCTTCTTCCATTTCTCAAGGCGCGCTCAAAAATAGAGAAGCCTGCCAAGAGACGCGTCCGGCGAGCGCCCCACACGGCAGACGTGTCCAAAGGAAGAGCCATGGGAGACCGCCCTGACAGCCCATTTGTGGCTCTTCTTCACATTAGGTGATGGAGTCCAGCCCTCGCAGGGCAAATGTAACTGATCCTAGCGGCAAAACGCTAAAATATATAGGCTCCGAAGTGCNAACATTGCAGGAAAGACAAGTACAAACTTAACAAAAGCTAAGCAAATGCTCGGAATATCCCAAAACAGTATATGGAGGCCTAAAAACGCGAAATTCAGTGACGAAAAAGCATTCAAATGAGCTGGAACGCAAAACGGAAAATTGGGCAGCCGTCGAGTACGCGTCGTTCAGTAGGCCCAAACAGCAAGAGGTCAGAATGTGTCCGCCTGTTGAGGCCAGGCCTCCTCCTGTGATGGATGGCGCCTCTGCAAGCCGGCCCAATTTTCCTTGTAGTGAGTCACTCCGCATTCTAAAAACGAGACCGAGTCTGTGTTGAGAAAGCTGTTCATTTCAAACGACCTCAATTGATCGACTTGTGGAGTTGAATCTGATGAGAAGCGAGCCAATGATTGTATACTGGGAAAAGTTGTGAACAAAAGCTGTGAAAAGGTCTTGAGTGGAAACGAAAAATTCAATCGGAAGTGCGAGTTCCACTGACATGGGAGGCAGATAGATAAAATCATCACTAACTCTATAATGTCACCTTAAATCCTGTGTAGAAATTCACGCGTCAGACAACGCGAATCATTAACGTTTTTGTTCGAATTGTTGGCAATGGATCGTAACGGCGGGTACGTTACGGAAGCAGGGAAATGTTTTAGGTAAAATGGGTTACCTAAAACGGTAACATTCCTGAAGGAATAATTCAGCAAATGCAAAGAGTGGAGAATATTCAAGCGTTGAAATGCTGTACCCTCATATCCTGGTTTTAAAAATAAGTTCAATGTCATCGAATTAGATACGTTGACGTGTAATTAAAAAATTAGCTAGAAGGATATGCATTTGAAAAAAAAATTATTCAAAAAATTATTTACATTTGCCTCTGTACCACGTTCAAATCGGAAATTAAAAAATAGATATAGCTCCGGGAGGGACATTGCTTTCGGGCCTAGATAAGCGTCCAGGGCAATACAAACTAATTCCACAATTGGTAAAGGGTGAAATGACAAATGCTAATTTACGTCATACTTCATCATATCACTTATGATCAAAGTTTACACAGTGAACTAAATTATTCTGTTCAATAAACAAATTCTCCCTCAGGGGGCGTAGGATAGGCCTTAGGAAATAGGGTCAAGTTAGACAGGTTGGTCTTTCTTATGCTTTAGGGACTGGCGTCCTTAAAGGAACACTTAGGTTACCTCAGCTTTAGCTAGGCCTTCGGGACTTCTATCTTTACTGCCCATTTTGCTTCTTCCCATTTTTATGCCTTCTTCACTCATGATTCTCTGTCTCTTTTTCCTCTTGACACGGGAATTGTGCCTCAAGCGGACATTCTATTCTGCCTTGACAAATATCACATTTAGAGTTCTTTAACTCTACTCTGTACATCAACAGCATTCAGCAAAGTCACTTCTGTTTTCGGAATATGATTTGAAGTCACGTTTGTGATGCCAGCAAACACGAACACCAATGCTGAAGGCTCGTAACTAGAAGGACGTCCCTTAGTGTTTAGGAAAAGTCCTAAGCCGTCCTTAATCCAGTGAGGGTCCTCTGGATTAAGGGTAGGACTTGAGAGGAACCGCAATATTTGAGCACTCGGCTTGCTCCTGTTGCCATATTCTATTACTGTGACGTCCCCACAAGGCCGAGGCAGGCACGTGAGCAAGGCACCATCACAGACTAGCAGCACAAAAAAAAACGTTTGTTTGCGCTCGCGTGCAAAAATAATTTTGCCATTGTTCGTCCCAAATCTCCAAGATCTGTGAGGAAGTTACGGTACGACGAATGGAAGTCGACGTAATATATAGCGGCAATACAGCCATTTGGAACTGAACAAAAAGGTGTCTCATAAAAAGAAATCATATTTGAACACGATCTTTTTTCCAAACAAGTTGAAAATCATCTCCTAATTGAATCAGTGCGAAAATTAATCGTGGCAGCACTAAAACAATATATCCAAACTTGTATTTTTTTAAAGTATATATAAGTATTTATCTAACACGCAATGACGGCTCCTCTAAACCGAGCTGGTGCCTATGTATACAACTGTGAATACAATTGTGAAGAACTGTGTACACAACTGTGTACAACTGTGTATACAACTGTATATAACTGTGTATACAAATGTGTGCGGAATTCGACGCTTTGCCTTTTTTCTTCGCTTCCTTCTGAACGGAAAATACAAAATAAATTTTATTTGTAATCCAACTTACATATCATTTGCAAAGATAAAACTGTTATTGAAGTGAGGTCCAGTCACACCCGCGGTACTTCCTCAACCAAAAAAATTCATTTAGCGAATCACTTGAGTTCATCTGTAACTCACTAACGACGCACTCCACGCTCTTCCCAGTTAAACCTGATCCAATTGATGGTGACGGGTGGCCGTTTGACCCTCTACCCGTCAGTGCCCCATAAATGAGGCTGTTATACACCGTATTTTTCAAATTTGAGAAAAATATTCACCTTTTGTTTGCTTTACATTTCTCAAATATATCAAAATATTTCACCAGCTTTAACCTGATTAAAAAGTTTCGGATCAAATGAGTCAGTCTGCATTTTTTTAGTGTCAGGATTGTGGCGCCCGACCGAGTTACCAAACGGCCTGTTTCGTGCAGAATGCCCCCCGGCAGCAGACGGCACGCCCCAGCTGTTCTGTCCGTCCCCTAATGACGCAGGGGACTGGGCCTGCATCGAGCAGGACGCCCTCTGTGACGACGTGCCAGACTGCCCTAACGCAGAGGACGAAATGCCAGCTTCGTGCCTCTTCTACACACCCGTAAGTGTCTCGCAGTAGTCGTAGTAGAAGTAGTAGAAGAACTAATAGTAGGAAAAAGTTACTAGCGTTTCAGTAGTCAGGCCTGTGAAACGAACCTCAACTTATACAAAAAAAGAGTTCCAACGGGATTCACTCATGTGGTCACAATTGATATTCTAATATCTCTCAGGACGAGGTATGTGTAGGAAGACGAGACGCCGGCCTCGTATCTCTTGCATGTATAATTATGTGATTCTCTACCAGGGACACATCCTATTTATCGTGGGTCGAACGAAAATGTAGATGGAAGTCTAACTATTCCAAGTCTTAAGACAGTTGGAGTTACTAAAGCGCTTACTACTACAGGAGTAAATTTCTAAACCTCAATACGTCATTCACGTGAAAGTTTTGGCGTGAAGGAAACTTGGTTTCCCGTTGGCCTACGGCCGAGCCAGGTATAGTAGCTCACAAGCCGTTCCCGAGCCCCGCATTTCAAACAGAGGAGCGTTTTCACCCAGAATTGCTAGCGTTTACGTAGCTCACAGAGCTGCCAGTCAAGTGGAAATGGTGTTTCCAGTTACATCATCTCAGTCAACGTTACGACTGTGAACACGTGTTCGTACTCCGTAATTTTTTTCCGCATTTTGAGGAAGATCATTACCTCCGAAAATGTCTTTGCTTACAAAGTTGATCGGATTGTCGCAAACGGAGAAACTCTCCCGCGTTCACACTGCAATACTTTCACAATGAACGAACGTGTGTATACACCTTCTGGTATCATTATCAACAATGAATCTAAAATGAACAGGAGAAAACATTGAAAATAAACACCTGAGATGAACATGAACAATAAAGACTCGGAACATAAAGGATAAAAGAGAAATGAAAAAATCAATTAGAACAATAAATAAGACAAATAATACTGCGAGGATTAAAACTTGGACAGAGTTTAGCGGTTGACTATTTTTAGAAGGTATGCGCTCTGTATTTCATTTAGGGATGACTTCAGCTCGTGAATATACAAAGGCTCTAGAATACGAAGATCAAGATTATCAGAACACGAATCTAATATTTTGAATTTATCAATACTAATAGGTAGATCACAAGAACCATTGATGCAATATTGTGCAATGCAGAACTGCACAGAACCAAAAAAAGAATGCCCCGTGCGATGACTTCGACCAGCATGCTCAGCAACCCTCGCAAGAAGTGCTCGGTGGGTGCAGCCCACATTTGTATTGCGATGCGCACAACGAAAATTGTAGATAAAAGAAGATCGCATGCTGATCGGTAGAATATCTTTAAAATTGGAGAGTAATCTCATAGTGTGTTTGTTAACTAACACGGTGCATAACGAGAGTTCAGGTCAAAATTCAGATAAAATTTTCAAAGGGCCTTAGCGTGACTCCTCCATCAACGTGTTAACTCCCGGCGCTCTAGATACGCCCACACTCGAGTGACTCCTGGAACCACTCCTCAGTCCTACTGCCCTGATTTTAACGAGGTCACCATCTATTCCCCTTGGGGAATGAAGTCTGAACCCAAAATCCCCCTACCCCAGGGTCCAAATGGGGGCAGGAGCTAAACTGGGAGTGGATGTGTCGATGAACTGACGTGCAGGGCGTCACGAGGTGAATTATCGCTCGTCCGCAAAACGCCACGAAAATCCGATTTTGGCACTGGATCCTGTGGTCCGTTCATATTAAACGGTGTAAGATTCCCGCTCCTTAATTCGAGATGCAGGCTAGTCGACTTTCATCATTTGTATGAAGGATGCTTAAAAATTATTGTACCGTTTCGCTACAAAATCACGGCAAGCGAAACTTTTAGGAGATTTCACGCTGAACAACATGCGATTTATTAATCGAAATTTGACTCGGAAATTAAGCGTACTCAAATTTCACGAACAAAAGTCCCGGTAATTCTGCAAGTTTTTATTGCACTCAGCAACCAGAATTTCTTGCGCTGTGTCGCGTCGGACGTCCGTCTGTAAGGTTAAAATGATCCACAACTAGTAGGGTTCCTGTAATTTTTTTAACTTATCTTGTTACTTAATTTGACATGCCACTCAAAAATCATGTTACCTCCGTCATAAAATGGTGCCAATACTGATGTGCATGGCTAAATTGAAACGCTTTTGTGCACAATGTTTACACAATTTCTAACGTTTATAGCATTTGAACACTGTGCATCTTTCTGACACCCTTCTATCACCCTCAAAAAAGGTTAAATTACCCCCCTCCTCTCGGGGTAATTTGCCTGATATTAGAACCACCGCTCAAGTGTTCATGCTAACAACAGTCGTACAAGATATCCAGAGCCCTCGACTCGTTCCTCATTTGAACGTTCTGAAGTTTCGCGAAATATCTTTCGACCCAACTTGACCACCGCTTCTTCTACTTAGGGTCGTCGAGGTTCTTTTCTAATGCGCACACGGCATTTTCATTCAGATTTTTCGAGTCGTGTGTATGGGGGTGTATTTTTGCTGAGCACCCACACAACTACACGCTGTATTTTGGTGTCTCAGGTCGAAATGGTTTGGTTTACAAGATGAAATGCAGCACCAGACGAATTAGGTTCGCTTGCAGAACAAGTGATATGAAATTCATTGCTTAATGGGACTTTTTTACATTCTAATGGACTTCGCCTCGAAATGAGCAAATAAATGATAAATTCTTTCAACTTCGTAATGGTACAAGTCTCAAGATAGAATTAAAGTACATAGTCATATCTCGTCATGCATTCAAGGTTCACATAAATCTTAGTTCAGCGACAACGACGAAATATTTAACTCAATGGCCACTGCACAGACGACAGCGGTGCATTCACACGGTCTGTGTAGTCGACAGTGACCGTGTGAATGCAACAACCACGGCGTCCACATATGTCGACAGTGATCATTAACAGTTTGACGCATGTAAGAAGTGTTGCTCACGCCTTCGTTGTACATAATTGTGCTTTCACTAAACTAAGATCTTCAAATTTTACCCACAAAAAAAATGGAATGCGCTCCTCTTCGATGACACGCAACTAGAGGCAGTTTATCACAACCTCTATTCTTTTCATTAATTTCTTCTCCGGGAAGGACGAGTTCGCGCATTTAACCTCGCTAGTATTTCTCAAATTTGGGCGAGCAAACTCGCAAAATTTTCAGTTTTCTATAAGTACAAACGATTTTCTTCAGCCCGCCTTAACCTCTGCTGGTATAAACCGAAAAATTTCCAAATGTAGTCATACACCTGGAGACCAAAACAAAATAAATATCACGTGAATGTAACACATGTTGGTCGAACAACAATCTGGCAGGGAAAGGCACTTTGAAGTACAGGGCACAATATGGTTGATGGTTATCTGGTTATCAAGTTCATAGATACAAGAGCCTTTGTACGCTGTAGATGTAATCTTTAGAAATATGTCTAACACGTCCCTTTATTCCGTGCAGATGCGTGATCAGCTGGAGGATATCTTCTTCATTCTAAGCCACATACGGTACCAGTAGAGGCTGCAGACCACAGCACCTGCTCCTGTAAATACACGTCCTTAGCCCGTAAGTGTTTCGTGATGCCCCAATGATCTCAGGAAAGAGTGGGCACGCAAACAAACTGGAACTTGCTTGCCCAAGACAAGAACTGAGAACTGATATCTTCTCCGCTGCAAACGTTGCCGGTCGCGCACTTTCTTAGCGACACATTTCCGGAAGGTTTCCTCTCTGCCTGCTGTATTCATTTGGAATCGGTTTTGGAAAAGAAAACGAAACGCGTCTCTGTCATGCCAAAAGACATTTTTCTGCACTGTATAATATTGACATAAGGCCACGGCACTGAATAAGGAAATGTTCTCAGTCGTTCACACAGCCGAGCTCAACGGAGGCACAAGGAGAAAGCTAGTCAACTCGTTTTGAGTGTATATGCAGCATATTATTTCGAACGCCATTCAAATTACACGCATCCAGACCGAAAATAGGCGCCTCAATATGTGTAACCAAGCAAAATGCGCCGCGAAATTCTCGTCTTTTTTGTTGAAAAAACTGCTTTTCCGATATATATATTTTTTTGTCTTCAGGCAAGCGCACGCAGGCCGCAAAATCCGCCTTTTAACATTTACAACAAAAGACAAGACATTTCATGCGCAGCACCTGGAATTCATATAAATATCGCAGACTGAAAGCCGGCGTGATCGGAATCGCGGCGTCGCTCAGGTTCTACGTAGAATAACTCAAGCAAAAACTGATCTGCATCAGAGTTGCTGGCACAAATCTATAGGCAGGACTGTCGAAGGACCTCCTCACGAGCGGGTCATCGCTGGACGGAAGATCCTTCCTTAGACGATACTCCAGTTCAATGATTTGATCAATATCAAAAATTATCTGAAAAATACGTTAGCATGAAGCATAAATCGCTCTTATCGATTCTTGACTTGACAATGCGGTTGCGCGCAAGAAAGGTCATTTGTACAACAGGCATTGTACGTCGTAGATACAATCATTCGAGATTAGAGAGACCAACCAACCATCCCTCTCCAAGAAGTCTTTCAAAACACAATGAGTTTCATTTAACTATGAGGAAATTGTTAGTACGCAGCTACATTAGGTCTATAAGGAAACGCGCTTTATCACTAACGGCCAATTCAACTAAAGGAGCGCTATGTGTATATAGATTCGAATAAGTTAAGTATACGTTCAGAATTTGTCCCTTTGCCATAGATGTTGGAAAATCGGTTGCCACCGCAATTGCTATTGCCTTGTGTTGCTCTCGGGGTAAATCTTGAAATGTTTTTTATTTTTACCAAGGAATAAGCAAGTTTCCAATTACTCGCCTTATGAAAGGCCTACTCATTGGCTAGCCTGGGGTCCTCGCTGCATCGTTCTGAGCTCCAAGGCCTCAGAATTAATAATAATAATAATTATAATGCTAAATTTTCCGAAATGTTTCCACCGAGGTCGCCACCATTACAAAATGAAGCGCGAGATCAAAATAAGGAATAAGAATCTCGTTTGTTTAATAATTTCATTCCGCTACTGCCATAGTTTTAAGTTTCTTCATTTTAAATCGAAAAAATCATCCCGCAATAATTTTGTTGTTAAAAATAAATGATATGAACAGCAACTCCAGTTTCATTTCCTCGAATCGACACGAAAAACTCGGGTCAGACGATCAACTGATGCGTAGAGCACCCGGCGCTGCC